>SZWC01004423.1:160583-174320 GCA_023375785.1 Penium margaritaceum
ACACACACATACACATACACATACACATACACATACACATATACATACACATATACATACACATAAGCATACACGTACACATACACATATACATACACATACATATACACATACGCATACACATACACATACATGTATATGTACACATACACGTATAGGTAAGAACTTTAACCAAGTTTAATTTTGTTCTTATACCACTTTGTATTTTTGGGGCTCGAGTACTTATGCTGATTTGTTCGAACTGATATGTAGATTCTGCTAGCCACCCTGGTGATGTAACTTGTTTGTGGATTGAAACTGAGAGAGAAAGCGCTCGTGGACATAGCAAGCTGCTTTTAGACAAAATGGCCAAGTAGAGATGGTGACGGGAACTCACGCCATGGCTTAGCAACCCAACCGGCCCCAATTCCTGCCAGGCAAAGATCAACTACAAATGAAATTGGTTGATTTTGAAACTCTGGTCACGGCTGGATGGGCGTGAAAAGCCTTTTCACCCCTCTACCTTGCTGAACATGCTTGAATGCAACGGCTCCACGGCTGTGAAATGTAAATTGTTCTTTGTTGCGGATCCATGTAGTCCTCCATCCTGTACAAGTAAGGCGAATAACGTGTTTCATGCCAAATCATGTTCACATTCTCAAAACCTAGAATGCTCAGTGATTTTGGTCACTGTTCCTCAAGAAAAATTAGCCCAGGGATGAAGCAAAGTGAAATTAGGTTTTTTTGGGCTTCATATACGATATTTGGTCCGGGAACATGCGGGGTGCAGAGAAGCCAAAGAAAAAGATGAGTCCGGTTGGTAATTCATACCCCGGTCTATTGGCATGGGTGAAAAGCAAAAATCTCCTTTTCATGTCCATCCAGCCTCGGCCTCTCTTTCTGACCTTACTCGGTATCGTTCCTGCGACCATGTCACAAGAGGTCAAAACCCAAGAAAGAGGCAGTTGATTATGTGCCGTGCCACAAGTGTCCGGTCTCCCTTACAACCATATTGAAGGCTGGAATTAGCGTAAAAAGAATGAAATACCCGCCTGTTTTCAAAAGCTGTTCTGTTGTGGAGGCCACGGTTGTAGGAAATTGGGGCGATGGGGGTGTAGAGCCCTTAACCCCTCGTTTACACGCATGTAGCTGGGGCGCATGACTATCAGACCGCCTCATCCAATAATCGTACATAGCGCATGCATAGCACACGCTTGTGCTATGCGTGAGAAATCACGACCTGGCTGGATTGCATTTGTGTGACGCATTGCTCTAAGTCGCGCAAGCGGAACCCGGCAATGTGCTCGGCTACGTACAAAGGCAAGGGCCCATGCACGTAATGTACTTAGTGCGGGTTCAAGAATAACCTGCTACCCTTTCTTGTCAACATGGACAATCAACGTGCAAGGCCTGTTGAGAGGAGGACGTTAATCCGATGTGCGACAAGTCTCCATGGACGACTACTCCAACTTTTGCATGACAGCATCTCAATGGTGCTAAGGAGATTCTTGTCGTGCATAATCTACCGTCCCATGCTTGACAGCCCATACAGTGGCATGCAATGGATCACGAAAATACGCCAAGGCCATCCACAACACTTGTTCAAAATGTGTCGCAGGACCTTGCCAACTTGGCATAGCAATGTGTTAATTCTGTGTCAATGCACAAACCTTCATGACAGTCGCCTCCAAGTGGATGAGAATCTACTCATTTGGTTGCAAGAGGTGTATTTCAGCATGAGTGTGCGGCAACGAATGCAACACTTTCAACATCGAGATGCTACAATTTACCGAGTCCTCCGTAACATGATGGATGCCCTTGCTTCCTCTTGCAAAGCATCATTCGCCAACCTCAAGAAGATGACCCACCATCCCCAACATGGAGGGGGAGGTGGGACTACTTGCCTTGGTTTCAGGATTGTTTCGGAGCCATTGATGGCACGCATGCTCCAGTTGTTGTCACCGGTGATTAGCTTACCGCGTACTTCAACTGGCATCAACAAATCACACAAAACATGCTTGCAACCAAGAGCTTAAATTCACGTTTGTTTCCGTGGGATGGGAGGGGTCCATTCAATGATGACCTCCACCACGGGTTCCATGTACTACCAAACAAACTTCCCTTGGCCAACACCACATTCCACAAAAAGTATGGGGTCATGATCCCTTATCGAAGCCGCCGCTACCACCTACAAGAGTCTGGCTCCGGAGCACTCCCCCCACTTGACAAGGAAGAACTTTTTAGCAAGAGGTATGCATCCATACGGTCCAGGATTGAAGGTGCCTTTGGTGTGTTGAAAGCACGCTTTCAAATCTTGCAAGGTATGCCACCACATTGCATGAAATTCCAACCACGACTTGCTCTGTCATTTTTTGTTTTGCACAATCTCATCGCTACGTGACGAAGCATCCACATATCCGAGGAGCCAGAAAACAATCACACAACAGAAGGTTCACAAGCAATTCTCGTTTGTCAAATTCCACAAGGCCAACGGCATGGAGACACGTTCATGAGATCTCTATGCACTCAAATTGCACAAGCAATGTGGGATGACTATGTGGAAAGGATGGAAGAGGAAGAGGGAGATGTGTGACTTTTTGTTAAATCTTCCATGCATAAGTACTTTGTGGACATGGCATTGTAATTCTAATACTCATCTAATGCTTCACGTGAAACTAGTGCATCCCTCTCACCATTGCCCATGACATCATGCATGCTCACATGTGGTGTGTTTGCCTCATCATGTGCCTGCACCCCTTGAGCACCACCTTATGCTTCCCACTCTTCTCCGGCCATGGTGGACTCCACCTCCACCTTTGGCAGCTCATGGGGCCAACAGCCGAGGATGTCCGTTTTAATTTAAAACCTGAGTTTTACCGTGGAGTAGACATAGAAATCACAAAGAGACGGGTCCTCCTTAAGACAATCAAGCAATGGAAGCTTGTTCTCCACACGAACCTCCTCATCTTGGCTTATGTCATGCACGGCAATGGCCCATGGAGTCTTTGGCCCATCATCTCTAATGACGCATTCCAATTTGGCAGCCATACTCACAATTTTATCCACCTATTCTAGTTGCTTGTCCAATGAAATCTTCCGCTTCACACGCCTCTCCTCCTGCTCTATATCATCAGTGCTAACCCTCTCCACAACACGCATTACCTCCTCACTCGTACAAGCATTCTCACTTTTTGCCTTGTCTGTTTGGAAAAGCTTGGTAGCAAGGTCATACCATGGAATGAACTTGCCATGTGACTTCCCTTGCTTTGGGTTGACGCACTTGATGTCCATCCATTTGGCGGCTGGGAGTTCAATGAGCCATGTCTCCCGGTTAAGGGAGTGGTCACTTTTCCCAATGAGGCCGCAAGCATTGCGCCAAATGCTTGCGTTGTTGTTGACACGCGACTTGAATTACGCGGCGGTCAATAGCTCCGACAAGTTAGGACGACGGGTGAGTTGCGGTGCGATAATATAGTGCATGCGGGCGTTCCACCCGCGGATGCCAAAAAATTCACCGGCGTAGTCAGCGACAAAGATCATTAGCTCAAGATCCCTCCCTGCAATCTACCAGTTCTCGGCTAAGCCAAGAGCATAGCTGCAATCCGTCGGGCCCGTTGCCGGAGCTCCCATTGAGGACATGTGCCCTCTAATAAAGGATTTGGCGGCGCCACACAACGATCCAGTGGATGGCCCCGCAGGATTGCATGGTGAACTGCTACAAACGGGCCCCGTGAAGCCTCCACGACCTTAAAATCAAGAGGATAACATGTATGAGGGCATTGTAACACGACCACTGCGCATGAAGGTTGTGCGGTCATCACCCACGAGTGGCAACCGGTTGAATCCCTCCATCGTGGAAGCGATGAGATCCACCAGTTTGTCCGCCAGCGTGTGACCAAAGTGACGCGACGCTTCATTTAGCTCGCACATGGATTGTCGAGCGTGCATCACAACCTCACGACCCATCAGTGAGGCTTGCATTCACGAGGCCAAAGGAGACATCAAGCAAGGTACGACGGGCACCGCAAAACCGGTGGAGGTCGACGATGAGGACGTCGTATTTGCATCATGAGGAGGATTGAACGCCATGGATATGATCGACGGAGGTAAGAAGTGTCGCGAATGTGGATGGGAGATTTGGCAGTTGGCAGGAATTGGTGTGGTGGTGGTGAGGTAAGAAGCTGCTCCCTTGTTAGCCAATGGGTAGGTACGAGTGCACCTCGAGGTCCGTCGAGTCGCCAATTCTCTTGATTGGCCTCACAACTCGAGGGACTGCACGGGAGATGGATGAAATTTGAAATGGCAGACAGAAATTCAAACAAGGAGACATCATCATATCTGAAACGCGCATTTTCTTCAAACATATTTTTGGTCTTTTTGGCTTAAAACCCTACATCTATGATTGGTCGCACTAGTAAGAGGACCTTTTAAATTGATAAATTTGGGATGAGGCTTGGAGTCGTTGGTCGCCATTGTTTGGCTTGACTGCAACTGGAGTTTTAGTTGGCCTGGTGGGTAAGCGAAATTCACATATGTTTGCACTCATGTTCTGCTATTTGGACTGAATTTTGTCTGATTTTTCACTAATTCACTAATTGAAATTCGACAGCAGTCCAAGAATAGTTGGACGCTGATGGCATGCTCAATGTACTGTATGGTAGGCATCTTTCTGAATTGAAATCATATCGAGGGCCATAACTACATCCGTTGGATCGGGAGTTGGGTTGCCACCATGTTGTCTTACACTAAATTGTGGCATGTCCATCTCCGTTGTAACACATGCAACAACACTCTAACTCCCAAAAATGTTTCAACAACCACCCAACAAACGCCAAAGAACACCCAACCATTGATCCGCGGCATGTGGGCGTTCTTAAGCAATTGTTGGGTTGAACACGCTATCCATTTTTATCTCTGACGAACAACCTTGTCCTCCTACAACGTTACCACGTGGGCTCCAAAATCGATTGCGAGGTAGAATGGATGCTACAAATGCTACTTACCCCTGAAATTCGGCGTCCGCTTATCCATTCCAACCGAACATACTACCACTCTTTCTAAAAAAATTCTCAAACAATTGATGATTCAACAATATCACTCAACGATGGCGCGAAGGAAGGTAAACAGCACCTTCTGATTTCATTGGAATACGTTGTTCACCATGCATTCCAATGCCTCCCAACCTCACCCTTAATGCTCTATTGACAAAGGGCCTCCCACCAAGGATCTTACGGCCATCGTAAGGCCTACGATGGTGGGAAATCGGGGGTGTGACCATATATCCACAAGACTCTCGATAACCATCACCATATCCACGTTTTACACATTAACCATGCCATTTCCAAATGTGGAACAGTTTTGCTCTTTATTGATGATATATCCACCGAGCATGTAAAAACATACACTATATCCAAATGAACATGCTATGTCGACACCGCATTCCATCCAACAACTTCAAGGTGATGCCTTCGGACATGAAAGAAAACTCAAAAACCCCTCTATACTGGGGTTTGTGACTTTTCTCACAAAGGTTTGCGAAGGTTTTGAGTAGGGGGTCCAAAAACTCCCATGCATTGAAAGGCAACCTGCTTGGCCTTGCTACCGCAAGGCCCAATAGGAGCCCGGGCAAGAACAAAACCCTAAAATCCCAAGGGTAATTTGGGTAGGGTTTGAAAGGGATTTGCATGTTCTAAAGTGGGTTTTCTTCTTCGAAAAAGAAGTTTTCAGAAAAAGGGGTTTTTGCTCGATCACGATCGAGCATTAGCCTTTTTTTGCACTCGCAAACACCCATTGACGTATCTAGGGTTTTCTATGTTTGTGTGGGCGAAGCCCATCCAAACATAGGACATAAAGCTCTACATCCTTGAATGGGAGTTTGCAAGTCCAAACGAACAGGCTAATCGCTCGGTCGCAATTTTCGCGACGGTGGGGGTGATACATCGCTTTGTTTGATCGATGATTTCCGTCGACGACTTCTGTCACCGATCAGATATGGCCATAAAAATGGATATGGCATGATGCCTTTCATTTTGCTGGATGCCTTTTATTACTGAACTTCTGGATGCATGAGGCTTATGCTTGCGTATATATATTAGCTACCGTTCTGGCACCCACATTTGTGCAAATTATTATTTTTAGTTCGCACATGTATCATGGAAAATTCCCTCACACCAAAATTACATGAGGAGACATATGAAGCACGATTTTCCTTCACAAAAGAGGAGCTTTTCCCATGAGATTCCTTGTCCCACAATTTCAAAAATAACCAAATATAGGAGAATATAGATGGCACTAAAAATCAAATGAAAAAAGGGATGAATATGGGTGCCAGTACGGTATTACACACCTCGGAAATCTGACGGTGCTTGCCGAGCCATCAAAAAGGGTGACATGACCAAACTAGTGGCATTGACTGCATGCAGGCGTGCATTGGGGTTACGTAGTAATGCACTCGAGCCAGGTTCAAACATGTTATCTGCCTTGGAAACAAATTTCGCTTGACCTTCCCCTCCTGTCCGAGGAGAGGTCGCCAATTGAGTCACATACTTGCTTGCGATGTCTAGTATCTGTTTTGCAAAAGGGGACAATTAGTTTTACCCACTATTGGAAAACATTCTGCGTAGGTTACCCATGGTTGAGAAATTCATTTATGAAATGTCCACTCTCCACAAAGAGAGCCCGGAGGCCCACATTTTGACAGGGGGTACACGAGTCCCCCCTACTTTTTAACATGTAAGCCTTCCGCCTGAAATAAAAATGAGAAGCATGCCCTGGCCACTTTACACGAGATGACTCCGATATCCACTAAAGGCGACGAGCAGTTGTCCAAGGCTCGTGGTCCCAAACATCGCGAATCTTGCAGAATGGGCCCCACATAATCCTTGTCACAAGTGACATAGGTTTATGAGGGACCATGAACTTAGTTTTAGAAATGTTATTATATTCCTTCGTTTACAAATCCTTCCACCATGCCAATAAAAAACAACCATTGGCTGTTTGACGTCAATTGATCAGCTCATAGTTCTCATATTTGTTGAGAGACTATTTTCTTTCAGAACAATCCGTTGACAAGTTCGTCATCAAACATAGGGATCGAACGGTTGGCGGAACCTCCGATGGAAATATTGTAGTACCATCTTCTAATCTTTGTAGACCTCCCGCGACAAAAAGATGGGTGCGAGCTCGTCGCTTCGCTTCTTTTGTTCTATACCTCGTGCAATACATGACATGGAACTGAGGAAAAACCTTGCACTAAAAGCGCCAAAGACAGAACCTTGCAAGCAATATAAGCTTCCATTTGATGAATATTTATTTTCTTATCCATGTACCGTTTACATGTACGTATATTTATATTTAGTAAGTGCGTAGATTAATCCTCAAAGCGTGCACTCACGAACGTCCATTCTAATGATCGGACGGCCCTCCATCCCTCAATTCTCGATATACGTCGCGTGATCAGTTTTGCACTTTTGAACTGACTTCCTCCCAAAGTCTTTGTTTGTGTGACGGTCGCGCGCATTCACAAAAATGCACGTGGCGGATCGCACGTATCACAAAACTACCGTCGGATAGGACAATCTAATGTCTCCCGTATCAGCAAAGAAAGGTACCTTGCGAGTTAAATCACTACAACGATAGAAACAAGACCTTGCTAAACGCTATCTGTCGACACTTAAAAAAAGGGGCCGACGTCGTCGGCCTCGCTTCTTCCGTTCCGACATGCGATGTTGCGTGCGATTTGCAGTATTGTTTTTTTCCCGCGTAGTGTGCAAAACAGTGAGTGGACCACCACTCGTCCCTACTCAAGCAAGGCTGTCCATGTCGGCAGGCGCACCCCACATGCTGAATGCAACGGGCTCAACGATGCGGCAAGTTATGGAGGAGACATCGGACGGAAGCTTCCAAATAAGCACCCTAGCCAAAACCAGCTGCAAAAGGCGACCATGTTCTTCAATATTTGGGGAAAAAATGAAAACATTACACTTGTGATATCGTATTCACCTTCGCATCCCATGTAAAGAATAAGAAAACAAAAACCGTGATGAATCCATAGAATCCTAAAACGTAATTGCTATAATACCAACTGTTCCAAGAACATGGATATTATACCAGAATTCTATTTATGATTTTTCAGAAGTGGGCACCACGGTCACGGTTAGTCGGTATTCAAGTTTTATGGATAAGGTGGTCACTTGTTAAAACCAGTGGGTAATCGGTATATTTCATGAGGAAAGTGGGTACTTGGGAAGGCTGAGGTTCAAAACATGGGTAGAAGGAAATTATTCAGTTCGTAAAAATTCCTCGTTGCTTTTCAAAGTTTGTCCATTTGCAAATTTTTCTTGGACGGGGAGTCGCTTCCTTAGGGATAAAAGCGCTCAGAGAGAGCATGTCATCCGGAAGCGACAGACGTGGAAAACAAATGCTTGGAAAATACGTGGTGGCCTGTCGGTGGACAGAAACACCGATCGCAGACAGAATTGTCGTAGCAAAAGTCATTGTGCAGCGGATGTTCTGACGTCAGCGCATATTCTTGGTGACCGAACCCATTGCGTAGGGTTACTACGAGACCCCAAACAGGTCCGGCCGGACCTCCGGCCGACACGCGACTCGTCGATTCACACGAAGAATTTTCTAGGTCAAGGCGTTGGTCCACATTTGCCGGTTTGCGGCACGACAGAGAAGGCGCGGGCAGTAAGGTCGGAGTTGCGAGCTGACATGGCGTTGCGAAGCGATTACGACCTGCTGTGGCTCGCGTAAAAAAAAAGAGCAGCCACCGCAATACTACCGTTGATGGCAGGTCCATGGCGCAGGAGGGGGGGACCCCCCTGACTGGCTCCGCATGTTCCGACGTAGTTCTGCGGCATGCCGACGTCACCGCTATTGATTTTTGTGAGCTTGCAGTGGCAAAGCCACCGCGTGCTCTGATGTAGCAAGGGGCTCCCCTGCTGCCAGAGGATCTTTGTGTGTCCAACAAGCATGCCTTGAACAAAGCTTAGCGGAAGCAAAACACTAAATGAACATCTTGGTTCATGATACAAGTATGGTACAAGGAATGTACAAGGAACAACAGCACGTAGCGGCTCAGCACTATGCTCTGACGGAACTCCTGGCCCTAATCTTGGGCGCAACGCTTTTCTAGGCCGTCAAGGCCGTCGACGCAAGGGTCTCGGCGTAGCCACAGGCGCAGCAATGGAAGGCCTTCAGGACGTTAGTGTAACCTCCTCCCAAGCTGGTATACCTTACCAGGCTTATAGGGTTCCTGGAGGGATCTCCTGCAGCGTCCTCCACACATGCTGGCATGCAAGTGCCAGGCTTATAGGGGTCTTTGAGGGATCTCCAGTGGTGTCTTGGTCTGGGGCTCCAGAGTCAGAGTCTGGAGTGGGGTGAGAGATTATAGCGGGAAGATTATAGCCGCAGAGAGATATCTGAACTGAGAGGAGCTCCCCCTTTTATACCTGCAGTCCTGGCTAGTTGACCACCTGAAGGAGAAGCTTCCTTCAGGTGGTTTAGGTCTACTCCCTCTCTTGTCCTGGTAAAGAGAAGCTTCCTTCAGGAGAAGCTTCCTATACTCCTGAGCTTGTTACTAACACCTGAACAGGAACAGGGAGAAGCTTCCTTGTTGAGGAAGCTTCGTCAGGTGTTCAGGTGCAGTTTCTCCAGGAGGTTTCTTGCCCTTCAGGCCTTCCTGTGATGACCATTCATCTCGCCATGCTGCTGCATCAGATTCGTCGATCAGGATCCTCCTGAAGCTTGCACCAGATTGGCCTATGTTGGTAGAAGGGGCCTTGGCTCCATGCATGATGCTGCTGATGTAGTGGAGGCTTCATGTTCAAGGTGCATGATGTCTGCCCAGTCAACTAGGAGACTCCCTGACCTGGAAGTCTGTGCAGTACTGTGCAGCAATTAGCTCTCCTCTTGCTAGAGTCAGCTAGGGGTATGCGCAAGCCTGCATGCCAGCACAGTAGAGTACGTTTCAAGCCCTTTAGGCTGCTCCAGGGCTGGATGCCAGAATCTGTTTGGCCTATACGGAAGGAAATTCCCAGTCGACGTGGACCCGGGAATCCACCGTAGAATCCGTAACTTTCTGTACAGTGCTCCGAACGTAGTGCCGTCTTCACCATATCGGAGCTTGACACCAGTGCAATAATCGGTTTACTCAAAACTCCCTCGATTGGTACGCTGGTGATTCAAACTGTCTCACTTGTGTGCTCTCAAGAAACTGCTTGACTCACTCTGCCTCGGAGTGCCCTTGAAAATGGAGCCGACTTTTGGCCTCATTCAACGATAAAAATCCCCGAAAGTCGAAGATCGAATGGCGGATTCTCGGTTCCAGAAAATTGAATCCCCGTATCCGTGGATAGAAGGGACTGGAACGAGGCCTCTGGAGCCTTTTCATGCTTGATTGGGAATTTACAGTTGCATTCGGGCATGCACTCCCTTTTGAAAAAACTTATCGGTGGCGTATGGCTCGCCATAATCACGATGTGGCGTGGCGGTTGCTTCACCGAGGCTCTCAGGAGTCGTTTTTGGGTTTGGAGTAGACGGATGTCTCCAATATTTTCGTCGGGTGAGGTTGGGGTCACCTCACCACTTTGACCCGTTGATGTTGCTTGGTGGTGAAGCAACTCTTCTCAAAGGTATGCACCGTGCTTTGCATGCACGTGCGTTCGGGCGGTCCCGTGCAAGGTGGCGGCTGCATGGCGGGACCGCTGTTGGGACCACGTGCTAGGACCGCTTCCGGGACCACCGATGTGAGCACTAATTTTGGGAGAGTATAAAAAGGTTGTTGCTTCCAGTCATGGATTCAACCTTTGTGAGTGCTCCCCCTATCGTCTCAGCCAGCTGCCCCTCTGTTGCACTTAGCTCCTCCACTCTGGTAGAGCTCCTCCACTCTGGTAGTGCAACTGCTGCTGTCGCTTCTAGCCATGGTTGGGACACTTCTCAGTGCCCTTCTAGCCCTCCATGACCAATTCTTGGTCCATTTTGAGTCTACACCCCGCGACTAAGGCGTTTTTGCCACTCTGCAACAACTATCCTGGCTATTCTGTCGGGTAACTTCGAGTCTGGCCATTGCCAGTCTCGGTTGTGGCGTTTCTTGGACGTTTTCGTCCCGTCCATGGCGTCTTCTGACCGCTCTTGGTCGCCGTCAGCATTCTTGGCCGTCACGCTGATTTCCTCCGGTGGTCTTGGAGCTCGCTCCACGCTGACCAGTAGTTCCTTTCCCTTTTTTTGTCTTTTCCTTCATGGTTCGCCCGGGATTCCTCGCCAGCTCCTCGTGGCGAGGAGGCTGTGCAAACTCAGCTTTCTCCCCTTCCCTTTTTTGCTTTGGCTCTCTCCGCAGCCGTCCGGTTGGCCTGGCTATCCTTGCCAGATCCCGGTCGCGAGGGGGCTGCTTTCGTGAACAGCGACGATATCGGAAAGAGATTGTTTGGTTTTTTATTCTTCGCACTTGGGGGCTGGTCTGGTCTGCGAGGGCCCACCTGCCCTCGAGGCAGCGTGACCTTCCCCCTTGCTCTCCGCCGCCGTCTTGGGGGCTTCGCAAGGGGCCCTGCCGTCGAGGCAGGTGCTGGGTGCGGCCAAGGCCGCTGTCGCGGTAGACCCTGCCGCGGGCCACCCTGTTGTCGCGGCAGCTCGCGCTGGCCCAACTCGCCATCGCAGCAAGCTGGTGCGAGGTCCATCGCGGACCTCCCCCTCTCCCTCGCTTGTCAGTCAGCCACGCTGGCGCTGCTGGGGCACGTTTCCTTCGCACGACTGAGCGCCCTTTGTTTTTCCTCAGATGTCCTGTTCTGCTCGCAAGAGCGAGCGATTTCTCCTCCTTCTCCTCCGGTTATTTTTTTCTTTGTCTCAATCACCCGGCTGCGCCTCCTAGACGCTTTCTGCATTGGCTTCTAAAATAGGACTGCTTAAGGTCAGAATTCTTAACTGACCCATTTCAGTCCCAACTGAGAAGCAAAATGCGATGCTCCTCGGAAACATCCAGAACCAGCTCTTGTTGCTTTTGCTCTTCTCCCTTCTCCACTCATTGTTATTTTTAGACGCCCCCTCCTTTTTCTTTTTCCTCTTCTTCCGCTCTCCGATGCACATTAGAAGATGGGCAATGGAGATGCGGACTAGATCAGCTGAGTTCCTCTTGAAGCACTCAGCCTTGTCGCTATTGTGTTGGCGCCGCTGACTTGCTGGCTGATGGTGATGAGCTGATTTGCTACTTACACCTTGCTGCCTCTTCCACCGATGACATGCCGAATTGCTGAGAGCTGTGATGCTCTTCACATGGGAATGCTGTTCATTGCAGCTCGTTCTGAGAGCTATAAAAGTGGCATGATCTGTATAGTTTCTATTCTTGGGGAGATTTGTCCGGATCCTCCAGGGCAACTCGTTACTTTTGCCTTGCTCAAGTGTAGAGCTTGGAAGATGTGCGATCCATCCACTCCCGTTGATCCGTTGCAAATTTGCTGATTGTTGTGGCTGCAACATTTGAAGTTGCTGATGTGCTTTCCTCGCGTGATGGGCAACAGCAAGCTTGGTCTGGGCCAAGTGCTTGTGCCAAACATTGGCACTGCGTCATGTCTAGGGTTGCTGGACAAGCCAAAGACTTTGCTTGCAAAGCTACATGTCGTGGCCGATGCTCCACTACGTTATCAAGGATTACATTGACCACCTTTGCTTGCTTCTGCATGCCTCGAAGAACATATACGACTGGTGGCATCGCTTGAGAGATGGCAAACTCCGGCAATGAAGGAGGAGATGTGACTTCCGACAGCAATGGTGCTGGCGCTCTTGGGTATGGCTCCCCTTGGCACATGTGATTGTACAGCTGCTGCAGTCAAGCCGCCCATGGTTGCATCTGAGAGATGCGTGCAAATACAGTCACACACATCTCTTGTTCCTGTAGGCAAAGGAGCTCATGTGTGCGAGTTTGTTGCTGGGTCACCGTGTTTCCATCTGTGAATGCAGTTCCTCCTTCTGTCACGTGAGGAACAGTATCGAGTGGTCCTGCTCCGCGTGTCGTCAAAACACTTGATGGTTGTGCCTTGAAATATTGCACAATTCCAATGCACGTAGAGGCTTGAAATAGCACCTGTACTAGCGTGACTGTTTGTGGCATGTCCAATGCCACTCCTGCTTACGATAGTTGCACAATTGTTGTTGGCTACTGCACGAACGAGAGGTGGAGTTTCTATTGCATCTCCTCCATTTGGTACAGCTGGTGTGTTGGCTCTAGTGGGTGTGGAGGCACCCTCAAGGATGCCTAGCTCTCACTGGATCACGCTACCAATGTTTGGGGCAGCCAAGGGACACCAATGGTGAAGAGTGTGGAGCACAAGGATCACGGATGTGAGGGGGCAGAACACTTCGCATTCAGTAGAACTGAATCGAAACACAATTTTGTTACTTAGCATAGTGAGATTACATCAGATCCTTATAGCCTGTGATCTAAGCTTTCCAACGCATCCAAGCACGCCCAGAACAGAGCAGTAGAGCCCCTGCTACGGCCGTCAAAGTAACCCTTGGTGGAGCCGCCCACCTTGCCTTGCACGCTAGGCAACGGGAGGCGCTTCGACGATGATCCATCGAAGCGCCTTTCCTCGCCCAGAAGTCAAGGACAAGTTCACCATGGTCAAGGAGAACTCTCTGGTTGCTTCCTTTATGGCCCTGGTGCATTTGGAGCTCGTTGGGGACGAACTCGGATCACTGGTGGTGGATTATACCGCCACCCATGGCGGGTACCAGATTCCACCCCCCCAAACACCCGATTTT
>SZWC01004424.1:4982-23668 GCA_023375785.1 Penium margaritaceum
CACGCACGCATGCACGCACGCACGCACGCACGCACGCACGCACGCACGCACGCACGCACGCACGCACGCACGCACGCACGCACGCACGCACGCACGCACGCACGCACGCACGCACGCACGCACACACACACAAGGGAGTAGAGATCCCCCTAAGCAACATTTTGTGTGAGAGGATACATTGCACAGAACACAACGTGACAGATGGTGCTCGGAAAGGTGGACAGACGGCGAATGAATGCTTAAAAACGTAAGAGTTAGATTGAAGAATGAGCGAGAGAGAGGGATATCCCCTCCACCCTCTGTCACTCCAGCATGCGTGCAAACTGTGCAACACCTTGCCTATGGGAAAGTTAAGAAAAATATCCACGAGCTACCAAACAGGAACCAGACAGGTCCCGGCAACAGTACGGGTCACTTGGGTGGTCGAATGACAAACCGAAAGAAGCAACGAAAGCAGAAAAGCAAGCTCTACGAAATTAAGCTGATAAAGAGCAGAAGTGATGATGCCAAAAGTGGCCCTCATGAACTGGCCACAGAGAAAATCCCTGTGTGCACATAGGGATGTGCAAGACGAGGCTGAGACCATCAGAGTATCCGTCAACCGCTATAGCCTGCTTGCATGTTAGTGGTGTCGAATCCAGAGGTCACCGAGATTGACATAACAACACCCTCCCATGACCAGTAGACGAGAGATGCCATAAGCGCGCATGGGGCATTGACAGGCGACAACAAGACAGAAGCAGCAGCAAGGAGTCACAACAGCACGAGAATGGACGATACAGAGGTAGAACTAGGGTGACATAATGGGATGAGACGGATACACATCAACTAGGATCGACACGGAGAGACTGGAGATGAACAGCATGCACAACCACCTTGAAATTCCCACAACAGAGCGCCTTGGTAAGAAATTCAGCACGCTGTTGACGGGTGTCAACTCCAATCAGGCCCACATCACCACGCACAATGTGTTCACGGAAAATGTGATGTTCGATGTTGATGTGCTTTGTGCGAGTGTGATCCATGCCATCTTGCTCAGCAATGCGGCGAGTGCTTTCATTGTTGCATCGAAGAGTGATGGTACAGATGGGCTGGCGCAACTGTTGCATGAGATAACACAGCCAAATTCCCTCACAAACACCCGTACCCAGAGCGACATCCTTAGCCTCATTCGAGCTACGCACGACACAACCTTGCTTTCCGCTTTTCCACAAAATCGCGGTACCGTTGATGTGGAAGATATAACCTGACCTGCTGTGCGCGTCACGATCGTGATGCGCACATCAGTCACGATTGGGCCCAATCGCTATCTGTGGATACATCAACGACGACAAAGGACTATGCGTGAAAACACAAACCGAGACAGGGTGTGGAGACAACATAACAGACGACACGCAACGCCGCCTCGAGATGGAGGCGACGTGGGAATTTGATTGCAAACACAGCGTCAGCACGTGTGGTAGTGCCAAGAGACATCAGAGACTCGATGACCTAGAGGTAGGTCGTAACATCTTCCAGCTCCCCCAGCCGCACAGGCTCAGCCATCTTCACAAGTTGCTGTCCAACAGGTGTCATAGACATAGATTCATAAGGAACAACAACCAAGGGCGGCGAACTGCTCCCCCGGCCTGATGCACTTTGAGCACACGATGTTGACGGTTGCACTCAGTCTCCATGCCCAAGAAGATGCGGATAGGGACGAGATCCTTCATCTTGTACGCAGATTGGCGGAGGTCCTTCACACCTTGGACAACTTGTGAATTCGGTGAGGCAATGAGGAGATCATCCGCATAGACAAAGACTGCAACGAATGGTACCGCAATGTCACTGACAAAGAGAGCAGGGTCAACTAGACTGCGACAGTAGCCACCATGCTTAAGGGTTGCAGAAATCTCAAGGTTCTACTAGCAAGGAGACTGCTTTAATGCCTTGTGAAGGTGCCATGCGGGGCCAGTACCATCGTCCAAGCCAGGTGAATGAGTGCGGTAGATCTCCTTACCGAGACGTCCAACAAGACTGGTGTAGTTTCCAGTCATGCTGGAACACCTGGCTCAGTAATGCCTTTGCAGTGGTGTACTTCCCCATAGGGGAAAAGGTGGCATCGTAGTCGACGCCATGCACTTGGGAAAAGCCCTTGGCAGTGAGACGAGCCTTAAAGCGCTCAACCATGTTGTTGGGCTTACGCTTGCACCGAAACACCCAACAGGTAGCCATTGCTTTGCAACTAGGTGGGAGGTCCACCATGTCGTAAACGCCATACTCAGTGATTGCATTGAGCTCCTCACGCATGGCCTGCTCCCAGAGAGCTGCATCTGGGGCACAGCGAGCCTGGGGGACGGTGTCCGGATGAGGCGGGAGAATTGTGCTACCATGCATAGTGAGTGTCTTGGCGACATAGGCATGAGACTCAGAAGGACTAGGCTCGGCGACTGCGATAGCACAGAAGAACTCGTCCGCGATAAGGTAATAGGTGACTACTGAGTTGGGCTGCATGACAGCCGCTGCCAGACCACGCGCATCTAGTCTGGTAGGAGGAGCTTGCTGGTCAGTGGGAGGGGTAGTGGTTCTGCCAAATGGACGAGCGAACACATGACGACCTGTAGAAGGCACATAGTGAGAGGAAGACTACAAAGGACGCAGGCGACCACTGGGAGCTCGACTGTACTGGACAGAGACGGACAAGATTGGAGGAGCTACGTGGTCTGTTGCAAAAGGAACCAACAAGGGATTAGGGTGAATGGGAGAGTTTCCAGATGACACAGGCAAAGACGCAGGTGAGGATGTTGGAGATGATGCTAGTGATGTAGACGAGATAGCACTGGGTGATGTCACAGACAATAACGCAGGCACAGATGAGGATGAAGAGGTGGATAGGGAAGTAGGCAGGGAGGCAAGCGATAATGTAGGTGCCAACGATTCTAGCAATGATGCAGGGAGCGACACAGACGTGCGTGCTGAGACGGACGCAGACAAGGACGTCGGCGAGACAGGAGGCGCAAGGGAGTACGGAGAGCCACCCGAGGGCCAACAGAGCCAAGAGCTGTCGGCAACACGCAAAACGGGGCCAAGGGAGGGGACTCAATGGACAATGTTACAAATGAACTCACTCTCAAAGAAAAGAGCCTCGCGTGAGTCAATGATATGAATGTCTGGATCCCAGAACAGAGACATCGAGGAATGGTCACAGACGCCCGCGTAAGGAGAGCTTCCCATCGTGCCGGTCCTTAGGGAGCCAGTCACCTACAATGCACCCCTAAACCCGCACAAGGCGCAAGTCATTGCGACCATGGCACAAAAATGTGTACGGAGTGACATGGTGTGGAAGGGGTCCATGAGGAACCTGGTTCCGCACCCAAGTCACGTACTTCATGGCCTCATAAGTGAAAGCTTCAGACAAGCCATACTCAACCAGCATGGTGTGGACCCCATCTGCAAGAGTGCGATTCCAACGATATGAGAAGCCATTTTGCTGAGGTAAAAAAACATAGGTTGGATACAATGAACTCACAACCACGATCAGACCGAAACACCTACAGCTTGCGTTGGCAGGTGCACTCTGCCTGGACAAGCCGTGACTCAATTATAGAACCGTCATCACTCTTGAGATGGAGTGGAAAAATCTATCGGAAGCAGGAATAGCCGGTACTCAGATAGAGAACATAAGGACCACCACCAAGGAATTCATGTTGGAACGGTCCCATGACATTAGCATGGACAAGAGCAAGAGGCTCATGGGTGTGAGACGAGGATACAAGGAGAGGGGATCGATGCATTTTGCCTTGCATATACTCCATGAAGTCAGCGGTACAAGGAGCGGAGAAAGTGGTAGCATCTAGAATAGTAGCACGCTGATGACGCATCAGGCTGTGAATTGCACCCGTGCTCACATGGCAGAGGCGACGATGAAGCAAGCGCGTGTGCTCGACAGAACGAGGAGGAATGACATGGATGTGAGCAGCGGCATCAGCAGATGCGCTAGGTACAAATAGAGGCACATGATGCAATCTATCACAACGAAAGCCACAGAGCACAACCCGCCTAGACGATTGCAACGAAGCAGTACCCATGCCACGAGACGCGACAAAGTCCATACCCTAATCATTTAGGGTAGTGACCGACAATAGGCTTACCTCAAGCGCAGGCACATACAACAAATCAGGTAGGAAGAAACCATTGGATTGACCAACAAACTGCAGAACACCAATGCCTTGGACAGACAGCATCTGTCCTGAACCAGTGAGGACAAAACGAACACCCCCGATAAGCCCCAATGAAATGAACGCAACACGTGATGACGTCATGTGGTGGGTAGCTCCAAAATCAAGAATCCGGAAGCCAGGAGAAACACAAGCAGGGGACAAGACATGACATGCAGTGACATGACCTGAACAAGCAGCAGACGGCAGAGCATGACCCAGAAAATGGGCCAAAATTTGAGGACATGTAGCATGCTACCACTCCTCAATCCATGCATCACTTCCACCCGGACTGCCCAATGACGCTCCCTGAAAGGATCCATCTGGCTGACTATGGTGACACCGGGAGCCAACCGCCACACCACAGGGGACATGGTGTGGTTGCAGGAGAGAAGGCGTTGAAGAAGAGATGGTGGAATACTGGGTAGCCAAGTGGTAGGAGCCTAATATGGCTGGCAGAGGAGTGGGAACGATAGGTGAAGCTGATGTAGGCAGCCACTGTGACTGCGTGCAGCTAAAGGATGGCAGTCTGAACATGGCTGATGTGTACATCCATGAAGGAAGAGTATACACCACCGAATGTGGTTTGTAGAATGATGGGAGTGAGTAGAGCGGTGTGCAAGAGGCACCTGGTAGTTGCATCACAGAGGAAATCATGCTGCCAAAGAGACGACAGCGAGGCTCCTATCCTGTTTTATCGTTCGAGTTCACGAAAGGATGTTCACGTGCAAGATTCACAAGTCAAGAACATAGGGTCTCCCAAGGTAGTCGGACATGAACTCGAGTACCCGGGTCTTGACCAAAGTGGAAACTCCTACGTGAACGGGTTCTGAGTGCACAAATAGTGGTCTCCCAAGACACTGGGATAAACCCCCAAGTGTTCAGATCTCGGCCAAGACTGAAGAGAAAGAGGGGAAAATTGGGAGAGAAAGGAAGATAATTGTAGAAAGTGGAAGAGAAAAAATCAGAATGTATGACTGAACCAGAAGACAACAGCTGCCAAAAGCGGTCGTTGAGTGGGTCATGTCTTGAGCACCAACCCTTGCCAGATGGCTCGTGGTCAACGAGCTCACTGTGCGACGGGCCCATCGACCATGAGCCCATCCACAACGGCGTGACAGGCCGGCGAGGAGTAGTAGGAAGCTACGATGCAACGTCCTGATGGATATGCACGCTACTGTTGCTACAGTTGTAGCCGCGACCGGCGTATTGATGATGAAGCGGCTGCTGCTACTATTGGCTATGGATTGCAGCTATGAGTACCATGCGCATTGCGATGGCTACTACTACTACTACTACTACTACTACTACTACTACTACTACTACTACTACTACTACTACTACTACTACTACTACTACTACTACTACTACTACAAGTAGCTGATGCTGTGACTCGCGAACGTGTTCCCGCAGCCTTGCAACTGCACGCAACTGCGAGGTTGCTGTTGATACTACTAATGCTTGCTGCAAGCTATTGATGATGCTTGCTGTCGTGTGCTATTGCTACATGATATAATGCATGCCTTGCTGCAAGCACTAGTAGCTGCTACAGGTGGTGCTCCTACTATAGCTACAAGCTACGACTGCTACTAATACAAGCTATGACTACTAGTGCTACTGCTGATGCTACTACTACTACTACTACTACTACTACTACTATTACTACTACTACTACTACTACTACTACTACGACAAATACTACTACTACTACTACAACTACTACTACTACTACTACTACTACTACTACTGCTACTACTACTACTACTACTACTACTACTACTACTACTACTACTACTACTACTACTACTACTACTACTACTACTACTACTACTACTACTACTGTTGCTACTGCTGTTGCTACTATTGTTACGCTACTACCAGCTATGGATGCAGCTGTTGTTAACCCGTGTAGCTACAAT
This sequence comes from Penium margaritaceum, assembly GCA_023375785.1. Lineage (NCBI taxonomy): Eukaryota > Viridiplantae > Streptophyta > Zygnematophyceae > Desmidiales > Peniaceae > Penium > Penium margaritaceum. The sequence goes on from SZWC01004424.1 coordinate 11,098, forward strand.
TACTATTGTTATTGCAATTGTACCTGAAGGCAGTCACAAGTGTACAATGCCAAGAATGAGGCATAAGTCGGGTCATCGGCGTTCGAGCCGAGCAACGCGTGTAAGGTCGCGCTGTGAGTGGCTGATTTGAAAAGTTCCACCGAGAATTTGGGTGGCTTTGAGAACATCGCGATGCTTCTTTATAAAAGTCTAGCATCATCAAGAAGTCGACCGACCGATATCAAAACATCGATATAGTTTGTGACACTTCTGTGGACCCTTCTAGGAAGTTGTCAAAGTTGTCAGAAACGTCTGGAACAGAACACCAGAGGTTGGGGAATCGGTAAAAATGCCTTTCGCCGAACGCCATAAAAATTTCAAAGTCGTCGCGCAGTGGGCCATGTATGTGAGGAAAAAATGGCCATTTGCGAGTTTTAGAGACTCGTGTACGTCAAGGACGTAACACGTCCACCCCTTCCAGTCGTGGCATCATGGAACGCTAGCAGACAGAGGTCAATGACAGTAAAAGTAGCTGTCGATCAGATGATCAATTTCTTGGAGGTTGCCGTAGGGCTCCCACCTGTTGTGTGCGACATCGTAGCCGTGTCACTTGACCAGACACTCGGTCGTTTTCCACGGCGTCGATGTCTGAGGATGCCTTCAATCACATACTCTATATCTCCGTCCACTTGTATAAGAGGTGGAGGTATGACATCTCTACCGGGGAAGTCCCTACTGGGATATCAATAGTGCTTGAGTTTGCCGGTGTGGAAGAAAGGGTGGATCGTCATGCTGTTGGGGAGGGGAAGTCGAGTGACAAGTAGAGTCTGCATTTGCTCAATTTCAAACAGTCCCAAACAACAAGGTTTGAGCTTCACAAGGTCCTTTCCTTAGAGTTTGATCATTGTAGAGCTGAGGACGTGATCGCCAGTGCTGAACAAGTCATTCCTACGATGTTGGTCAGCTTCCCACTTCATATCTGCTTGCGTCTTCACAAGGATCTATCGTGTTTCCTCCCAAATGCTTGCGAAGTCACGACGGTGAATGTAAACCATGGGGATGTTATTGTGACTCTATAATCGAGGCGGTGTGGCAAGAAGTTTTCCGTACACCATCTCAAAGGGTATTTTACCAACTGCGGTGGAAGTGGTTGAGTTGTACGTGAGTTTGGTAGTCGACAGTTTTGCCATCCAATTGGTTCGTGTGGCTCACATAAGGTTCGAAGAAGTTGTTCGAGCGTCTGATAGGTCCGCTCGGTTTGCCTGTTGGTCCATGGGTGGAATGTCCATGACAGTTGGATCCGTCTACCGTAGCGTGTAATCAATTTGTGTTGAAAATGGCTAGTGAAGCAGCCGTCTCTGTCGCTGATGATGGTACATGGCACGCCGTGCAACCGTAGGATCCGGTCTAGAAATAACCGCAATGTTCTTTCTGCGGTGATGGTGGTCGTCGTCAGGATGAAGTGTGAAGTGTTAGAAAACATGTCCACCAAGACGAGGACGGTGTCACACACCTTGGGAGTGGCGAGTAGTCCTGTCACGAAGTCCATGTTGATGTCAACCCACAATTGTGACGGAATGTATAGGCGTTGAAATAGACGGGGTGGTAGCATGCGATGAGATTTTTGTCTATGACAGGTGTTAAACAATTCATAGAAGGCCACAATATCGGTCTACATCTTGTCTCACCAGTAGTACTTTGCTAGCTTCTTGAGTGTCTTGTCCTCGCCGAAGTGTTCACCTGGACAGGTGTCATGGCATTCCTCCAATAGCATCTATTGTAATTTTTTCTTAGGAGGAACGACGACCTAGCGAGTGAATCACCGTTGTCAATAGGGATCGTCGAACCAAGACTTGGTTTTGTCGTACCTGCTGAACTCCTGGTAACCTTTTGCTAATAGTGTTTTGAGGTACGGGTCTTGTTTGACAAGCAACGTGCTGATCTCGGCCATCAAATGTGGTCATTGGCTAAGAGCATCTGTCGGATTCGTTTTTCCAGGCCGGTACTCGATATCGTAGCCGGAGTTGGACTCGAGAAACTCCATCCATCGAGTTTGTCGACGGCTTAGCTTTGGCTAGGTCTTGAGGTATTTTAGTGCATGATGGTCAGTGCGGAAAATGCATCGCCGGCATTCCAGGTAGCACTGCCAAGTCTTAAATGCGTACACCACTACGCATTTTTTTCTCGTGCACTACGTAGTTGAGTTCCAGCCCATGTAGTTTTTTTGACATGTATCTGACAATTGTTCTCTACCGCCGTTGTCTTGGACGAGAACAACATTCGTGGCTCAATCATACGCATCAGTGTCCATGATGTAGTGCACCGTTGGCTCTGCCAATCGCAAGGCTAGCCCCGAGGTCAGAGCAGAGTTCAATGCTTCTTGTTTGAAGTTCACCCAATTCAAGAAAGCGATTCTTCCAGTGAGATCGGAGAGAGGCGCTGACACTCGTGCATAGTCCTTTACGAATGGATGCTCGTAGTTGCTGAAGCGCAAAAACACATGGACGCCTCGAACATTTGTGGGCATCGACCAATCAGCAACCGCCTTTAGTTTTTCCACGTCCATGGTGATCCGTCCGCCGCTGATGATGTGGCCTACATACTCGATCAAATCGTGACTGAAGTTGCAGTTTGAGAGTTTCCGGAAATTTTCTCTCTTTGTAAAATTGTAGCGGACTGAATGGAATCCTTGGCCTACTAGGCCAAAACCGTGGTGCTTGAGGGTCTCTGACCCTCAAGCCATCCCGTCTTGCCGCCCACAGTCCCAGGTGACCCTGCTCGAGCCACGTGGCTCCTTCGACCGGTCGGCGTGGCACAACCACGCTACACTCCCCCCACAAGGAGTGAGAGCCGCCTGGCATCTCTAGTTATCCCGACGTGGGATTTGAGCCCTAGAGCTCTGATACCAATGTAGCAGATTGGATGGAATCCTTGGTCAAATAGGCCAAAACCACAGTGTTTGAGGGTCCCCGACACTCAAGCCATCGTGTCTCACCGCCCACAGTCTAAGGTGACCCCGCTCGAGCCACGTGGCTCCTTCTAGTGGTCGGCGTGGCACTGCCACGATACAAAACCCCTGAGAACTTTTTAGAGATGTCTATTGTGCTCCCCTGGGGTGCGGTTGTAGACCTGGATGTCGTCAAGGTACACAACAACAAATTCGTCGAGGCACGAGCAAAAAATATTTTTCATTGCCGCCATAAATATTGCAGGGGCGTTGGTTAGTCCAAACAGCATGATCGTGAACTCGAAGTGCCCGTATTTGGTATAGAATGCCGTTTTCTTGACATCCTTATCAAATACGTGGATCTGGTGATTACCGTTGCGTAGGTTGATTTTGCCGAAGATTCGGGCCCAACAGAGTTGGTTGAAAAGTTCATCTTCCTGCGAGAGGTAGTAGCGGTGATGTCGTTCAGTGCTTCATAGTCCTCACACATCCCCATCTCTCCTGTTTTCCTTTTCACAAAAAACACTGGTGCTATGTATGGGTGACGTAGAGGGCCAGATAAACCCCTGTCCGAGCATGTCATGGAGCTGTTTCCTCTGTTCGGTCAACTTGAGATCGCTCATCCGATAGGTTGCCTTCATCGTCGGTGTGTTGGCGAGCTTCAGGTAGATCTGATGGTCGATGTTGCATTGCGCTGACAACTCTCAAGGTAGTTCATCAGGGAAAACCCCTTCGAACTCCTTGATGATTTCCGTAAACTCCTTTGGTACTACTGGGATGTTTTTAGGCGTCGAGGTCGTATGTGTCACTTTGGTTGCTACAATTGTTTTTGCTTCCCTTGGATTAGCCATGCTTGGGCTTTGTGCTTCAAGTATCACTTTGCCACACCTAGAGATATCGGTTGGCATTTTGTGGTTGTCGCGGCTTCCTCTACAACTTCTACCTCTGTTGCTTCCCATAACCGGCATTGCATCATGGGTCGCTCAACCAGACGCAGGTTTCGGTTTCTGCCATTGATGCTGACGCAAACTTCTCAGCTGCTCTAGTCAACTTGTAGGTTGTGGCAATAGAGGAGATCACCCCCGGAGATGATTTTGTGATTTTCCATTGGGCAAGGCTTCCATACCGTTACATCATGCAGATCTCCAACTTGCAACTAGAGTGGTTCGTGACGTCGACGGATATGCATTCGTTTGTCAATGGTATCTCCTTCAAACACCCCTTGTTCGGCTTGCAAAACCAACTTCCAGACCATGTGGTTGCTGACGAAACAATGAGACACTCATACATCTCGTAGTACCACTACCGTTCTGCGACTCTTACAACCCCTCGGTCGTACTCGTAGCAGTATCGCCGCTTGGTCGTCCTCGTACCCCTCGTCGAACTTTGCGATCTCAGGAACCGTCATCTGCGGTGATGTGAGCCACTTAGATGGGCGATCGACCCACGCAGATTTTTCCGACCAGACAGAAGCCTCGTTGTCTACGCCTGCCATTTGCCGATTCCCGACTCTTAGCTCTCTTTATGCGAAGTCTCCCCCATTGTGGCCTGTTGTTGCCGCTTTCAACGGTAGCGTGAGATACGACCTGGTTTTTCGCAAGTCCAGCGAAGTCGTTGATCGTGCTGATCGACGACATCAATCTCCATCGGAGGCAAGGTTTCCGCCGACTGCGGCTTCCCTCCGTCACGATAAGGATTGTGACCTCAGGGTTGCCAACCGTTGGATTCATGCATCCGAGCGTTGTAGATGGCTTTATTGATGCGGTTGGCTGCTACGATCATTCACGGAAACTCGTTGTAACGGATTCGACGGAATCCTTGACCGACTAGGCCAAAACCACGGTGCTTGAGGCTCTTCGACCCTCAAGCCATCCCGTCTCACCGTCCACAGTCCCAGGTGACCTCGCTCAAGCCACGTGGCTCCTTCGACCGGTCGGCGTGGCACTGCCACGCTACACTCCCTCTCGCTAGGAGTGAGAGCCGCCTCGACATCTCAGGTAATCCCGACGTGGGATTCGAGCCCTAGAGCTCTGATACCAATGTGACAGATTCGACGGAATCCTTGACCGACTAGGCCAAAACCGTGGTGCTTGAGGGTCTCCGACCCTCAAGCCATTCCATCTCACCGCCCAGAGTCCCAGGTGACCCCGCTCGAGCCACGTGGCTCCTTCGACCGGTCGGCGTGGCACTGCCGCACTGCACTCGTCTTTGATGCCGAAAATGGCGATTGTTCACAAAATATCTCGTTTGAGGCCGTTGTAGTCGAAACATAGTTCGGATGGCGAGGTCATTGCCGGTGATGATTTCACGAAAACTTTGAGTGTATCTCCCACATGAGACTACTGACGCAAACGTTGGAGTCAATACCGTGCGTCAGACTTCTCGTTTAGCTTCCCAAAGCAAGTGGGTTAAGTGTGTACAAAATTGCTCCACAGTTGTGGTGGCGTGAGGGAGTCGTGCCTCGTCGGATTTATTTGCTTGAAAGGTAGTACACATGCGGTCGACGATGTGAGAGCGATCGCATGAGCCGTTGATCTAGCTCCGCCGGTTCCCTGATGCCGTTGGATGGCCTATAGATCTGACCCTTAACTCAAACTGGTGCCACGTAAAAGCGAGGCCGTGAGGTCAATCTTCTTGTTGTCATTGACCCCAGCAGCGATGAAGTACACCTCCAAACTCGTCAGCCACATCCTGATAACGGTAAACGTAGCAAGCACAACTCGTCAAAGTTGTTGTAGCGTAGGTGGTTCACATGGATGAGGTGCGGGACGAAAGACGATTCGGGTGTTTGGGATGAATGGGCAATTTGTATGAAGCAGTAAGTGTACTTCGATGACAAGTGTCGAGTGTGTCAAGCACAAATATACAATGCCGAGAATGAGAGTGGGGCATAAGTCTGGTCATCGACGTTCGAGTCGAGTGTGGCGTGCGAGGTCGCGCTATGAGTGGCTGATTCGAGAAGCTCCGCCGAAAAGTCGGGGGGCTTCGAGAATATTGCGCGGCTTCTTTATTAAAGTCAAGGGTCGTCGATAAGTCAACCGAATGATATCGAAACATCAATATGGTTGGCAAAAATTCTGCCGAGCCTTGTGGAAAGTGGTCGAAGTTGTCAGAAACTTCTGGAACGGAACACTGGAGGTCGAGGTAGCTGGCCAAAATGCCCTCGACCGAACGACGTAAAAAATCGGAAGTCATCATGTGGTGGGCCATAAAGTTTTAAAACATAAATGCCCAATCGCGAGTTTTAGGGACTCGTGTACGTCGGCGTAACACAACTGATGAATGATATGAAGGGGAAATTGCACAAAACTAGTTTTCCTTGTACATTTTGTGGGATGATTCGGGTATGAGGCAGAAATAATGTTATTCAATTTTTTATGCCAAATTATTCCGGTAAAAGGGGGATAGCTTTGGGCGAGGTACGGCGGCTCAGAAGTTTAGGTCTTCTGTTCAGTGTCTTTTTTCAACTTTCAAGGTGGGGGGTACGAAGCGGATGCTGTTGCTAGATTGGGGTGTAACTGACTGTTGTCCCAGCACCATCGCTTCGCAATGTCTCATGGTCTTTCATGGTCATTGGCGGCATTCCCTCTTAGCATGGCTGGCCAGCTCCCCCACCCAGCCGCTTGAGACTGATTACTGACAGAAGCATAGCAGAGCAGCATCTTCATGGATGCTGATGGGACGCAGTGACGTGGATATGAGCTCCTGTTACGGCCCTCGTGGTGAATTGAGGTACCGTCGATAGGATAGAAAATATCGGTACACGCAAAACCTTGCGCATCCAAAACAGTTCCTTTTTGGTTCACATTTCAAAGTGGACTGTTTATCGGAGGTTGAACCGGAAATAAGCTGTAAACAATTTTCGCACCTGCTGCGTGTCGTGCTCGACGTTCCCAGCATTTCGCCATGGAAGGCGAGTTCGCGCGCGGAACAACACCCACACACGTGGGCGCTTTTGGATTGCGATTTTGTGGCGGGGCGTGCGACCCGCCTGGAGGTTCCAAAAAGCTCGCCCATGATGGACACGGTTCTCATGGATGTGACGCACGGCGTCCTCACTCGATGACGCTCGTTTGCGAGGTTGAGGGGCACGACACATCCGCGGACGACAAATTCCATGTGGCCGTCACATCCACCACCACACGAATTCCGTCCACCACGCATGGCCAGCCCATCATGGACCACCAAAAATGGGGTACAACTGACAAACGATGACAGCTGTACGAATGAACATCATTTGCACTGCCATGAGCTGCTCCTGAAGGCACGCAGAGACATCGGACGCATGGCCATGGTTTGTGTCAGCAGAATCTTCAGGAGCATCCTTCGACGAACTGTACGGACGGCATCCTGTGCTCAGCACAGGATGCACTGAGATACCGCTGTACGGCCGAGCTGGTGGACCCCCCCCTCACCTCCGCTGACGTTGGGGATGGCGGATGGCCTCGCGCGCCTGCTGGACGTGATTCAACATCACGTCCAACTGCTGCCCCTCCGGCTGCGTCCGTTGGCAGGCCACAAAGTCCCCAGCAACCATCTTTTCGGTCCCTTTCCGAATTCAACCAAGCCAAAATTATCGCGCACCGATTCCACAGCTGACAGGTCAGCTTTGGTCACTCTGACGAGCAAAGCAGGAGCCTTCCTTAAGGCAAGGCCGGGCAACTGGCGGCCAGGGCCAGGGCCAGTGGCGGTGAACTGTATTCTCAGTGCAGTGCAGCTTGCTTGACGTAGCAGCAGCGCACAGCACCTGCTACAACGGCTACCGTCAAACTTCCAAGGACAAGCGAAAGGCCACCTGACCTATTTCGTCGCATCTTCGACTGCAGGAAGAGCAAACGAGGCAGAAGTAGGTCCGTCTGCATTGTTCGCAGAAGCCTCAGGTAGTAATCTGGTGCGCATAACTCTACAGGAGCGGCTTGGCGCTCTCTTTTTGGCGCTTCTTCGGCGCTTCTCTTGTGTTGGATAACCTTCTCAGGGTGGGAACGACAACCGCAGCAGTGACAGACGGCACCAGCAGCGGCAGCAGCAGTAGGAGTGAGCGAAGCAGGAGGCGCAGCAACTGCAGGGGGAGGTGCAGCAGCAGCAGGGACAGCAGCAGCAGCAGGAGCAGCAGCAACAGCAGGAGCAGCAGCAGCAGCAGGAGCAACAGCAGGCAGGAGCTGCACTTGCAAGTGCCAACGGCACCATACAAGAAGCGATAAGGGGCAGCTACTCCATTTGCCTTGACCGACCACTCCACTCCGTATGGCATCCATCGTCGCCCCTCTTTTGGCTTCAGCACAATGTATCGCTTCCTCTGCTTCCTCCTCGTCCTCCTCCTCCTCTGTGCACAAAGCAACTGCCGCCTTCCACGCCGCTGCGGCTACCGTCGCACCCGCCGCCGTTCACGCCGCATCTGCCTCGCCTTCTCCTTCGGCCATCGTGTCGTCTCCTGCCGCCGTCTCCTCCCTCGCGCCGTCTGCTCATGCGGCTGGAGCTCTCCCGACCTCTGCCGCTGCTGCCGGCGGCGGTGCTTCTTGCTCAACGTCTGCTGTGACGCAGCAGCAGGATGTCGCAGCAGACGCCTCCGGTACGTCCCCCGTGCGGTGCGCGTCTTCCGCCTTCGCCTTCGCCCGGTCGCTGGCAGACTCCGCCGCGAAATCTCTCTCCAAAGATTTGAACCCGCACAAAACCCACCACCAGAACAATCGAAAGTCCCTGCTCCCTCAGCCTACCACCTTCTTGGGACCTCCAGCCAGTCCACGAGGGAGCTTTGGGCCACTCGGCGGACCAGGCGGAAGCAGCAGCAACATCTCAGCAGCAGGCGGCCGTGTTATCCCAGCAGGGCCTGGCGGCAGGGCAGGGAGCGCAGCAGCAAGTCAGGCACGGGAGCGGAGTGCGCCTACTGCCGCTGCGGCAGCCTCCGCTGCGGGTGGCTGCAGCGTCGTCCTCTCCAATGCGCCTGGAGTAGTGAAGGTGGTGTCCCAAGGAGGGGGCTTCTGCGGTGCCGCAGCAAAGGGTGCTGCTTCAGAAGCAGGCTTAGCAGGGCCAGTCGCTGCAGGGTCGGCGCGGGCGTTCCCGGTGAATGCAAAGGGAAGGAAGAGGGCGAAGCAGTTGGAGGCGTTTCTGGCGTCCAGCCCCCCTCAGGTACATCCGTTGACAACGTCCTGGATGTCTTTGTTTCTTGGACGTGGTGCAAGACGTCCAAGTGACTGCCTTGGCCGAGTGCTTTGGAACAGAGGTGCAATGAGCGGCGTCAGAGTTGACGCCTGGGACGTAAATGCCGGCGGCATTCATGGGCCATGAATCATGGCGAAAGCGTTTCTCGATCTCATGCGGGTGACCGGTGTCTGCTTTTGTCTCATGTGTTGTCCTCTGGAGGACCCATGGACACAATAGGTGAGACAGAGGATGAGAGAGAGGATGAGACAGAGGATGAGAGAGAGGATGAGTGAGAGGATGGGACAGAAGATGAGAGGGAGGATGAGAAGGAGGATGAGACACATTGGTTGAGACGCGGCAAAGACACACACCGGTCAGAAGCATGTGCGGAAGAATCATGTGCATAGTGCAGAGTGCATGTGCATGTGCGTGTGCATGTGCATGTGCATGTGCATGTGCATGTGCATGTGCATGTGCATGTGCATGTGGATGTGGATGTGCATGTGGATGTGCATGTGCATGTGCATGTGGATGTGTTTGTAGATGTGAATGTGCGTGTGCATTCGGATGTGCATGTGGATGTGCATGTGGATGTGCATGTGGATTTGCATGTGGATGTGTATGTGCATGTGCATGTGCATCTTCATGTGCATGTGCGTGTGCGGAGTTTCCTTCAGCTGCATGCATCGATGGAGGCCTACCCTTTTCGGACTCTGTAGAGTTTTCAGATGCCAGATGTTGTTAGAGATGGATGTGCATGTCTAGGTGTCTGAGCGCGGACGTGGGAATTCATGTGTCTAAAAAGGAACAGGATTTGCATGAATGCAGGCTTGACATTGATGGTTCAGTCAGGTGGCGGATGTTTTTTGTCTCGTTGTTTTGTCTTGCCTGCATGTGTGGTTGCCTGCGTGCATGGTTGTGTGTGTCGTTCGGGGTTGCCTACGTGCATGGATGACTGTGTTGTACAGAGATGCCTGCATGCATGGGTGGGCATGTGGTGTGGGGTTGCCTGCGTTCTTTGTATATTGTTTTGTGTGGGGGCTGGCTTCATACATGGGCGAGTGTGTCGTGCGGGGCTGCCTGGATGTATGAGTACGAGTCTGTCGTGTGGGGTTGTCTGCACATACCGCAGGCTGTTGCGCTCTAGTGCAGTGTATGGGCTGCGCAACATTTGTCTGCACATACCGCAGGCTGTTGCGCTCTAGTGCAGTGTATATGGGCTGCGCAACATTTGTCTGCACATACCGCAGGCTGTTGCGCTCTAGTGCAGTGTATGGGCTGCGCAACATTTGTCTGCGAGACGGTCACAGCTTTCTGCCGCATCCTGTCCAGCTTGCATGCCTTCATGCTCACTCACTGTCGTTAGCAAGTGGAGCATCCCAAGTCCAAAACTGAAGCTGATGTGTTTGGTGACCGGCTGCTGCTTGAGGACTTTCAAGTGCGACTGTAGGGAAAAAAAATTTCAATAAGGCTAGAAAACAGTTCAGTCTGGACCTGTAGGGGATGTGGTTGGTGACCAACCGTCGGTCATGGACTTCCATGTGCATCTGTGTGCGGTGTGACACAGATGCGAAGCAGATCTGAAGCAAGCAGGTGTCAAGCCCAGGGAAAGCAAATGCTTAGTTGACTTGACTGCAACTTTCATGTTTCTGGCCCGACCTGTCTCGATTCCACTCCAACCCATTCCATTGTAGGTGCGTGCGACACCCCAGCGATTGCCTGTGCGAGGGGAAGGGGAGGTGAGGTGGAGCAGCTCTTGTGGCCTCTTCGTCTCACATGTGGTCACCTGGCTGCCTGTATGTTGCCGTGGACAGGTTGAGGGTGGGCAGCCCACGGGGTCGGCATCTGCAGCTGCATTGCCAGGAGCTGTCGTCGCCACTGGCAGTCCCTCTGGAGGTGCCCTGTGCCCTCCAAGCAAGCGTCCCTCTCAGGCAGGCTCCCAGACTTACCGTCCACCGCAGCATGGCGTGCGCATGCCCCATCCTCAGCTCCTCTCTGCCCCAGGAGGTGCCGCTGTTTGTGACAAGAAGGGCCGCGTGTCCGTTGTGCTGACGCAGCAGCAGCAGCATCAGCAGCAGCAGCAGCAGCAGCAGAAGCAGCAAGAGGCAGGGAGCAGCCGGCTTATTCCGTTGAGGGCCTGCCAGGCTGATGCGGCAGCTACTGCTGCTGCCGCTGCCGCCGCAGCTGAACGGTTTGTGGCGTCTTGCCTGGAGCACGATGCGGATGGGTGTGAGGGCCATGCTCTGTCTCGGAGCGCGTGTGAGGAATATGGACGTGTGGCCGGTGTTGACGAAGTGATGGGCAATGCAGGGGACTCATGCAACTCCGACAGTTCCGGGGATACCTCCGGTGCTGTTCTTGTCGAAGGAATTGCTCCTACCGCCACTGTCATAGGTGCAGCTGCTGCTTCTGCTGCTGCTCTTGGTGGTGGAGTGTCCGGGTGTCTCACACAAGATGAGGCCGCAGAGGCGGCTGCAGCAGAAGCAGCAGCAGCTGCGATGGAAGGCGAGGGAGAGTTCAACTTCGACCCCATGTGCCTCGACGTGGGCGAGAGCTCGCCGTTGGGCGAAACCTTCGGCGATGATGGTCTCTCTCACTGTGGACAGGGGAAGGGGACGGGCGGTGGAGGGCGCAATGATTCAGCGCCTGCTCCGATCAATGGTTTTGCATCGTCGGCTGTGTGCGAGAGGCCGGGAGAGGCCGCAGTGCCCCCTTCCTGGCTGCTTCCTACGCAGGCTGTGGGCCCGAGTCCGCTGGGGTTGACACTGCGGAAGACGTCTTCCCTGCTCGACTTCATCTCCCTCAAGCTTGCCGAGAATGCTGGCTCGCAGGTGGCTGCTGCCTCTGCCGCCGCCGCTGCCGCTGCTGCGGAAGCAACCTCTGCTGCGATGCTTCGCGGAGTGCAGAAGCGGGCAGGCCAGCAAGGAGCGCATGCTGAGGAGGGGCGTCTGCCGAGTCCCCCCCTGGAGCTTCACTCCTGCCCGGAATCTCCAACCCTCTCCCAGGCTGCTCCTTTCAGAGAAGTGGTCCACCATGGGTCAGGCGCATGGGCTGCGGCAGAGGGTAAGAAGTTCCCTACTGCACCCGCTGCAGCAACAGCAGGAGGAGCGGGAAGTCTTTCTGGTGCATCTGGCGCAGCATCTGCCCAGGTCGGAGCAGAGCGGATGGTCAAGCAGGAGGGTGAAGTTTCCGGGTTTCCTGATGGCAGCAAGGGGCCCCAGCAGTCTGCTTCACAGAAGCAGGGGAGTGCAGCAGCTTCTGCCGTTGCTCCTGTTCTTGCAGTGCCGCCCAGAGGTGGATCTGTGGCTGGAGCTGCTGTGATTGGAAGCGGAGCGGTGGGCAACGCTGCTGGTGCCCCTGCCAGTGCTTCTGGTGTTGCCGGCGGCGGTGGTGGTGGTGGTGGTGCGCCATCAGAGAAGTTGAAGGCTTCCAACTTTCCAGCGACCAGCATTCGCATCGGTACCTGGGAGGTAAGCCCCCTTCCCCCCTTCCCTCCCTTTTCCC
>SZWC01004424.1:33107-58585 GCA_023375785.1 Penium margaritaceum
GGGGTGGATATGCTGATATGTAGCAGTTGGGATCATGAGAACATAAAATCTCTTGGCATGCAAAATGTTGGCTACCATGATAACCACCTCCAATTGGGATCCATATGTATGTGTTGATTGCAGCTTTCACCAGCTTTTGGACCAGTGTGCATGTGCCAAAGGTTGTGCGAGTTGTGGGAGTGGCTTCTGCTTCTCATCCTGTAGGGGTGTACAATTGTAATCTTCTGTGCAAACGGTTTGACATTAGCACAATAAAACATGGGAGTTGGCATAAGAGTGAGGGACGAAATTGACAGACAGCTCCTAGCACTGCTGTCGCTAGCGTGGCCACACAAGCCAGCTAGCTAACTCACTAGCACACATAGGTGGTGGTGAGAACAGCAAGGGGTTGGCTAGGGACACAAACACAAGTGGCCAACCTAAATAGTGCCACGGACCTAGTGGATGCACACACACACACGACGCACAACGGCGCTATTTTTCTAGTAGGACAAAACAGTGGCAAAAACACAGTTTTGGTCACAATTCCCTGCAGACACGTCAGAACGACGAGCCGTTTGAACCAGAACGGCCACGTCGACGAGATCTACATCCTGATAGACTGCACGCCTACGTGCTGTGACTCAGCGCGAGTCTACAAAATGCGGAAGTCTTCTGGGCGCCCGTTGCCGCCGGCTGCCAGCCTTGTGCCACCGTCGCCAGTCTCAGGGATCTGCACGTGAATGGACATGAGCCGAGGGGTCACCGTAAGCTGTATACGACACACACAACAACACTCCCCCATGACCGGAGGGCGAAACACGTCCATGCACATGCAGACACTGACGCTGTATAGAGCAGGAAACGCACAGCCGCTGCAAGCAGTAGGCACAGCACATACAGGGTGGCACATGAGGAATCAACCTGCAACAGGGGTGGGGCAGAGTCCAACGGAACGAGTGGCCGCATGAAACTTCGAACGACCCAGAGCCTTGGTCAGAAAATCAGCGCACCGCCTGTCAGTGCTCACGTGGATGACTCGGATCTCACCACAATCAACCAGGTCACGCACGAAGTGATGCTCGACATTGATGTGCTTCGTGCGTGCATGGAACACACCTGAGTTCTTGGCGATGGCCTCCACGCTCATGTTGTCACACTGGAGAACCACGGGGGGAATGGACTGACGCAGTTCACGCAACAAACGGACGAGCCAGACACATTCCGCTGCACCGGCGCCTAGGGCAACATACTCTGCCTCAGCAGTACTGCGTGCGATGCAGCCCTGCTTCCCGCTTCGCCAGGACACTGCAGTGCCTCCAATGAGGAAGATGTAGCCGGTGCGGCTTTTGCCATCCGGACTCCACGCCCAGTCGCTGTCTGTGTACCCATCGAGCAGAACGGACACCTGCTCGCGAAAGCACAGGCCGAAGCGTGCGGTGGACAAAATGTAGCGCACACACCGGACTGCAGCCTCCAGTGTTCGCTGGCGCGGAGCCTGCGAGAACTGGGCGAGCAGGTTGACAGTGAAGGCAATGTCGGGCCGTGTCGTGGTGGCCAAGTACATGAGCGAGCCGATGACTCGTAGATACAGGGTCACATCAACTGGCTCCCCCAGGTCCGCTGGGTCATCGACCTTCAGGGCGGCCTGCCCCTCAGGGGTCATGGGCGTGGAGGCCGTGCGGACGGCCGCGAGGAGGTCGGCAAAGCGCTCCCCCACGGTCTCTGCGTAGCGTCCCTGATGGACACGGAGTGTGCGACGAACACGGTCGCGCACAATCTCCATCCCCAAAAAGACAGAGGCCTCACCAAGATCCTTCATCTTGTAGGCCGAGGAGAGAACGGCTTTGGCAGCATTCACTGCTCCCAGGTCGGGCGAGGCGATCAGAAGATCGTCCACGTAGACGAGGATGGCAGCGAGCGGTGCTGGGGACTGTTAGATGAACAGGGATGGGTCAGCATCACTCTGAACGTACCCAGCGCGTCTCAGCGTGCTGGTGATCTCCTGGTTCCAGCAGCGCGGTGACTGCTTCAGGCCATACAAGGCCTTCCGCAGCCGGTACACGCGACCGGTACCATCCTCAAAGCCAGGTGGCTGGACCATGTAGATCTCCTCCTCAAGATCCCCGTTTAGGAAGGCGTTGTTGACATCCATCTGATGGAGTTCCCAGTCGTGCTGTGCCACCTGGCTCAGCAACGTGAGTGTGGTCGTCATCCGTCCAACAGGGGCAAAGGTTTCAGTGTAGTCCACACCAGGGACCTGAGAGAAGCCCTTTGCTGTCAGGCGCGCTTTGTAGCGCTCCACAGTGCCATCTGGTTTAAGCTTCTTGCGTAGAACCCACTTGGCCTTGATGGCCTTGCGGTTCTTTGGCAAGTCCACCAGCTCAAAGACGCCGTGCTCGCGGATGGCATCAAGCTCAGCCTGTCAGGCAGTGCGCCACTGCTTAGCGTCATGGGCCGACAAGGCCTCAGGCAGACTGGTGGGATCGGGAGCCAGCACTGGTGCACTCCGTGTAGCCAGGGCATATGCTGCAGAGGGAGGGTCGGCCGTCACCATGGACTCAGCGGCGTCACGAGCAAGACTGCGCTCATGAGCAAGTAGTGCCGCACCAGTGGAACAGCCAGGGTGAACCTCAACAAGGTCGTGCGCATGCAGGCCGAGGGCCTTTGTGCCCAGATCACCGCTGACGACGCTGCGCGTGGGGCGCTGGCGGAGACGTCCGCCGGGTGCCCGGGTGTAAGGGTCCGACGGGGCAGGGGCAGAGGGCGCTGATGACTCACATGCCGGTGTGGTCTGCACGGCAGGCGTGCCACTCGAGGCTGGCGTGGCATCAACAGCTGGGGACAGGCCCACGACAGACGCAGGCACATCTATGGCCGGAGACGGGGATAGCTCAGCGCCAGACACGGATGCTGACGCAGGGTCAGACTGAGCCTCAGACGCGGAAGCAGACGCAGGGTCAGACTCAGTCTCAGACGCGGAAGAGGACTCGGACGCAGACTCGGACACGGGCGAGAGCGGAGAGTCGGGGGCAGAGGAGCGAGCCACAGACGGAGCGGGGCTGGGGGTGTCGGTAGGCACAACCGCTGGGGAAAGCCTCGGGGGTGCCGGCGACGGAGTGACCGCACTCGACGGGGGCACTGTGCCAACCGGGCCAGGAGCCTCCCCCACACGACGGGGACCGGAACACCCAGGGGCATGAGCAGCACGCAGAGTGTGGATGCGAGCAAGGTCGCGGAAGGCGAGATGCTCGAAGAAGAGAGCGTCACGAGACTCCACGATGCGGCGGCGCTCAGGGTCCCAGAACCGCCAGGCCTTTGACCGCGGGGCGACGCCAACGAAGGCGCAGAGGCGGCCCCGCGGAGAGAGCTTACTCCCCTGCTGCTCCGGCGTGAACCAGACGCAGGCAAGGGAGCCCCAGACACGGGCCAGGCGCAGGTCCGCGCGACGCCCATACCACAATTCGTAGGGCGTGCGGTGACCTGGGAGGGGACCGTGGGGAATGCGGTTCCAGACCCAGGTCATGTATGCCATGCCCTCAAAGGCAAAGGCTTCAGGCATGGCGCTGTCGGCGCGCATGGCGCGGACCGCATCCTCCATGGTGCGGTTCCAGCGCTCAGAGAAACCGTTCACACACACGACGCACAACGGCGCTATTTTTCTAGCAGGACAAAACAGTGGCAAAAACACAGTTTTGGTCACAATTCCCTGCAGACACGTCAGAACGACGAGCCGTTTGAACCAGAACGGCCACATCGACGAGATCTACATCCTGATAGGCTACACGCCTACGTGCTGTGACTCAGCGCGAGTCTACAAGATACGGAAGTCTTCTGGGCGCCCGTCGCCGCCGGCTGCCAGCCTTGTGCCACCGTCGCCAGTCTCAGGGATCTGCACGTGAATGGACATGAGCCGAGGGGTCACCGTAAGCTGTATACGACACACACAACAACAGAAATGTGTATTTTAAATGCTGGTACATCAAGGCCAAGATCTGTCCGAATCTCGAACTGTCCTGAAATGTCTCGTCCCGAACGTCTCGTATCGCGCTAGAGTGATACAATCTCGCATGTCTAGAGCGACACAACACGAGCGACAGGCACCTTGCCACGTTGGTAAGGTAAGAGAATCTTGCACCGTACAGAAGTGGTAAGTGATGTTCGTGAAGTGTCGCATTCAAGCTTCGATGTCTAGAATGAAAGCAGGCCTTCGATGCTCGTCCAATGCGTACAGCAGAAGCTGACGTAGCTAACGTATGGCAGTAGAGAGGTATAAAATATATGGAAACATGGAGATGGTTTGTCTGCATTTTGATGGCAAAAGATGGTCGAACTTATCCAATTAGTAAGCTGCTTTTGCTCACATAAGTCGTACTACCAGCTGTTGACACAAACTGTTGCCCGACATACCCGCGCAACAATTGGCGTCGGATTTACGCGCGTGCCAACACTGTTGGTTTTTGCGCATCCCTCATTGTGCTCTGTTGTGTCCTCCCGGCTTGTGTACATCGGCGTGCAGATGACTGACGGCGAGACTCGACGCTGATGGAGCGTCATCCGGTGGAGCCGACGCACGTTGAGGTCTACTCGCAGTTCGCTGGAGCCTCCTCTCTCCGGCGACGTGCTCAGCTCCATCGGCAGGCCTCCTCGGCGGTCGTGCTGCCAGCGGTCACTGCCACCGCAATTGCTGTCTGCATGCGTCCAGCGCGTCCTGTCGCGTCTGCATTGTCATGCTCTGCCTAGGGTCCTTGTTGCATGTTGTATGGCCTTGTTCGGCATCATGGACCACCGTAGGCACTGCCTGGGTTCGGGCAGCCATAACTCTTTGCTACTATTTTTCTAGCTGATTCTGACCGCACGACTGCGTTCGCAGCGTCGGTATTATGGTATGGTCCAGTTTTCAGGCAAAACGGACGACGCCCGGGTTTTGGGCTGTCGGGCGTCTGGCAGGGCTCACCGAGAAAACCCTGCCTGCCAGAAAATAGGTCCACAGCTATTTTCTGATTGGCTGGTTAGCTGAGTAACAACTTCTACACTAGTGGGGGGGAGCTAGAACTTGGAGGGATCTCCCATTGTTGCTCATTCTTTATTCCTAACCAGTTACTTTCAGTTTTCAGCTGCTTTCTGGCGCTAACTCTGGCGCGCGCGTTTCTGAGTAACAAACCCAGAGCTTCCAGACTTAGACTCTAGAGCAGCAGACTGAGGGGGCAGCTTACTTAAGCAACGAGCGTGGAAGCCAGCACGCTGCATCAACAACGCTGCTGCCCCAACCTACTGCCTAGGTTTTCCATTTAACACGTCAGTTAGATCGGCACGTACATAAGTGAGCAGACACATATTGTACAATGGCTCTAACGGTTTGCTAATAGTGAATATTGTACCGCCAAACCTTGTAGCTTTCATCGAGTAAACCAGAATAAATATGAGGGGGGTACATTGAATGAACACGACTGTGACATCACTTTTGCAGAGCGATCTTATATTCAGACCTCCTTCCCGTCTATTCTCCGCACAGACTTGCAGTTTGTCTGGTTTTTTAGGTGGTTTGATCCATTTATGTACCACATTAGCGATATTTTGACAAAATGCAGTAGTCACGACTCCCACGCAACCTTCCACCTTCGTTTCATCACCGCGGTTAAGAAAAGCGCTATAACACGGCCGGTGAAACGGGGTGCGAGCCTCCGTGGGTGAGTGAGCCCTCGGGACCCGAATGTTGATGGCAATCGCGTAGGTTGGTCGTAGAGATTAACTTCGCCGTGAAGTCAAGTCTCTCACGAATGACTCCTCTCACAAGTATGCCCCGACCAAGGTCGGGACGCGGAGCCCATTCTCGTCGTAGGACAACCCAAGAGGGAGGATGGAGGCTATTATTCTATCCGTCCATTTTGTCGGCAGGTTGAAGCAGCTCGACTAGATATATTTCTCTCGTCGAGTCAACACGTTAAACTATATTATGTTGTCAATGTGGAAACCCTAAGTTTCCGGCGTGATTAAGGATGGGGATGTGGTGGTAAAATATCTTCGCACGTGCAAGGGTATTTTTGCCACCATTCGGCGCCCCTCGTCCGATGGCGTGGCCAACACGTTTTTATAAACGTGTTTGCCGTGCCACCGAGTGGAGGTGGCAGTCGACGGGGTGGTCCCGTCGGAATGCCCGCCGGTGGCCCCTCGCGAGCACCCTCGCCATGGCGAGGGACCTCGTGAGGGACCTCTTGATGTGGTGGGGGCCCTTGCAATGTCGCATTGGGTCATGCCCAATGTGACAGCGGGGGTCCCACGTAGCCCATTGCAAGTATTCGTAATGGGATTGCGTTCCGTTGCTAAAGGTCACGAGACCTCGAGTGGCGGCCGGATAGTGTGAGGCACTATCTGGTCGTCTTCTTGCGAATCGGAAGCTTCTACAAAGCTTCCAGTTCGGAGGGCTGGTCGGCGAGGAATTCTCCTCGCCGTCCAGTCGACCGAAGCTGGGGTTATTCTCGTTTTTCTACGGATGTGACACGGCTGATCATTTTGGGAATAATGGTGCCGGCCTATGTCACATAACAAAGTGGCATCGTTCATGCCAGTTTGTTTACATTCCTCCCCCTCTACTATGAACCGTCCTCGGTCCAAGAGGGTCTAGATTAGATGTTGGTGCAAGGAGACATGCTTTTTCAGTGAACAAAACAATCATTAGGTGCATCCATTGGATCATGCGTCATTGCACAGGCAGAGAAAACTCAAAAGATTGAGATTGATATCCTTCACGAGCACAAGATCCTATACAGATCAGCCAAGTCCAGATGAAAAGTTTTATGGCTAACGCTTCCTCCCCCTCTTTCGAGGAGCATCCTCGCAACCATGAGCCTGGGCGACCCCATGCGTCCGAGATCGCCGCCGGTGTGCTCTTGTCTATACTCTGACAGGTGAAGGTTCACTGCATGGGGCTTGTGCTAGGGTGATACCCCTGGGGGCACGGGTGCAAAAGCAAGCACTCTTGTCTTGCCAATAGTCCTTGATCATGGCGGCTTGGACACGACTGTCAGGCTCCCAACTATTGTGTTCAGGTCCACAACCCGCCCAACTCACGAGATATTCCTTCACAACACGTTTATTACGTGTATGTCCGCGGTGTTGGAGAAGCTCATGTACCTCGTTATGACCGGCACGTGCGAGCATTACAGGCGGTGGTTGAAACGTTCCTGTTGTTGCATAAGGTGCAAGAAGGTTGACATGAATTACGCCATGGATCTTCATGACCTTTGGAAGAGAAAGGTGGTAAGCAACCTCACCAATCTTGTGAGTGACCGTAAATAGTTTAACGCACTTAGGGAGGATCTTCCTTGCTCCAGACATCTTGAGACACATGTTCCTTTTGCTCAAAAGCACCTAATCGCCGACAAAAAGTATGATGTCACGGCGACCAGCATCGGCATAGGACTTTGGCCGTTGCTTTGATGCAGGGAGGTATGCACGTGCTTCGCGAAAAAGAGTGTCCATGCAATCGGCAAAGGCCTGGGCGAAGGGTACCTAATTCTTGCCGTCCACGCACCTCACCAAGGAGACGTGTACCATCAAATGTCGGATGTAGTTTAGAAAGAACGGTTTCAACTTCATGCATTCATGAACAGATTTGTTGTAGGAAAACTGTGTCGGACCGAGAAACTCATCCTTGTCATCCATCAAAGGATCCACGTAAATCTGGAGCATCTGCTCCATCGTTCGGTTCATCCGTTCAGGGTTTCCATCCGTTTGTGGATAAAAAGCAGTGGATATCTTTTGACGGGTTTCAAAGATCTCACCCAGGGCTTGGCAGAATTTACTTGAAAACCGCACGTCTCGATCAGAGATGATGTGTAACGGCAGCCCATGTTGTTGAACAACAGTGTCCCAAAAGATGGGTGATGTTTCCTCGGCAGTGGCATGCGTGGTTGTGGGCATGAAATGCGCCATCTTGGTCAAAGATTTGACCATCACGAGGATAGCATCATGGCCATGAGGTATCTCGGGTAAGCCAGTGATGAAATCAATGCTCACTTCTTCCCATGAGGATTTAGGCACTGGTAGGGGCTTTAGCAATCCTGCTCGTGCCTTGTTGCTCAACTTGCTTTGGATGCATAAGTCACAGGCTTGGATGTACTTGCGTACACCACGCGACCATCCAGGCCACCAACAATGCTCGGAGAGAGCCTTTCCGGGTTTTGCTGCACCAAGGTGGCTAGCTGCTGCTCGGTTATGGAACTCAAATAGGATCTCATCCCGCAGCTTTCCGGAATTGGGCACAAACACCAAGTTTCCCTTCCAATAGAGACCAGAGGCTTCCAACAAGCCGTATCGGCCAATGTTTCCCTGGTCAAACCGTGTGCCATCGAAGTATCCCATGCGGATACGTTGCAAGAATGGCGTGACATGCACTGTCGGTTTTGGTGGTTGGTGTAGGGGGTTATGAGGCATGGGCACATCCTGGTCCCGAACGTCTTTCTTGCAAAGGGATGGCGCTTGAAGTGTGGTGAGAACGGCGTTGACAGGAGTGCGACTCAACAGGTCTGTCACATTCGTACGACCAGGTCGATATTCCCACAGGAAGTGGAATATTCTCAAGTACTCGCTCAAACGAGTTTGTCGCCGAGAAAGGTTGGGTTGACACTGAAAGAATACCAGGAATTTGTGGTCTATAACCACTGTGAATCCACCATTGGCACCTTCAAGGTAACAACGCCAAACCTTCAAGGTATGAACACCGCAAGCAACTCTTGGTCACCTGTGGTGGAGCGATTCTTAGCTACTGAGAGTTCACGACTCTCATGCGACCGGTCATCCGTCTTACATAAGCACAGTCTCTATCCCGATGATAGATGCATCACAAAGCACCTCTTATGGTTTTTCAGGATTCGGGAGTACAAGCACACGTGCAGATGTTAGTATTTCTTTGACACGCACAAATGCATGCTCATACTTATCAGACCATGTCCATTTCACGTCTTTACGTGTGAGAGCTATGAGTGGGGCGACAAGGCTAGAGTAGCCTCGCATGAAGTGACCGAAGAAATTTGCCAAGCCGAAGAAGGCTCATATTCCGCCCACATTGGATGGCAGAGGACAGTCCACAACGGCTTGCAATTTGCAAGAATCCACTTCGATTCCTTCACTGCCAATGATGAAGCCCAATTGCTACAGGTCGTGTTGTGCGAACGCACAATTTTCCATCTTGGCAAATAACTTCTCCTTGTAGAGGATCTCGAGCACTGTACGTAGATGTTGTGCATGCTGCTCTGGATTCTTTGAGAACACCAGGATATCATCAATGTACACCAAGATGGTTTTGCCCAACTGGTCAAGGAAATTGTGATTCGTTGTGGCTTGAAACGCCATTGCAGCACAAGTAAGACCAAAACTCAGCACTCGGAACTGACAATTTCCCAGATGGATACGAAACGCGGTTTTGGGAATATCTTCTTCAGTAATCCGAATTTGGTGATATCCTTGAGCCAGGTCAAGGGAAGAGAAAACCTTTGACCTTGAAGTTGGTCAAAGAGATCCTTGATCCTGGGCATGGAGAAACGGTTTTTAGCCGTCAAGTTGTTTTACGCACGGTAGTCAACATACATGCACAAACCTCCATCCTTCTTGTTGATAAATAGGATGGGATCTCTGACCAGAGGGCTGCTTGGTTCAATCCATCCCTTCGCCAAGTATTCCTTGATTTGTCATTTGGCTTCTTCACGCTCAGCAGGGCTGAGGCGATACATGGGCCAAAACGATGGCCTTGCTCCAAGTTCGAGAGCGATCGTATGACCAACATTCTGTTCTGGCGGTAGGCCATAAGGGAGTGGGCCAAAAACGTCAGAAAGCTCTTCAAGGAGAGAAATGACATCACTCGAGCACGATGGTAGATCATTCTCATTGACCTTACAAAGTTGCTCTAGGAACACATTGTGTCCTTTACGCAAGTATCGCTTCACTTGAAGTGTTGAAAGGACAGATTGTTCACTCTTCTTAGAAGGCTTTGAGCGATCCATAGGCAAAAGCGTGATGGAACGCTTGCCTTTTTGGAGAGTGAGTGTCTTTGTGACCCAACTCATGTTGGCCTTGTGCTCATTAAGCCAAGGATCACCTAGAAAAACGTCAAACTGATATGTGGATCCAGTGGCGTTAGCTTAGTCTGCCATAACTGTGGTCAGGCAGTACATGGATGGTACACGTGTCAGCTCCCAACAGACGAGGCGCGCGTCATCGCCACCATGTGTCGCCAGCATGAGTGCCGTCTCGCCACCGCTTTCGTGACTATTGCTGCTCCTGTTTTGTCCGCACCACCGGCTCCCTTTCACCCTCCGACAGCTCAACCGAAGCATCATCCGCAACCGTCAACGCTCGCTCCTCCATCACCGGCGCCTCCCTCCTCCTTCCCAGACTCCGGTGTTGCCACGTCGCCGTCAGTCTACTCCATCAGGCCCTCCATCCGCGAGCGTCAGTTAGAGTAGTTCATCGCACTCAAACTCGGACTGCCTCCTCCTCCTCCCCAAGGAAGTGCGAGTTGCGTCGTCGCTGGTGCCCTTGCCCTGCCATACATGACAGAGTCTGAGCTGCGATCGTGCCCTGTACCTTCGTACGTTCCGTTCTCTGTCGTGCCCTCCCCACCTGCTCCTCTTCATGATGATGTCGCATGGCTGGATGACTGGCAGTCCTGGTTCGCACCCTCGTCCACCGCGTCCACGTCCCTCGTGCACTACCATGTTACTGTTAGCGACCTAGCGACACCGGCCCAGGATCCAACCGAGACCTGGATCATCGACTCCGGGGCCACGCATCACATGATGGCCTCGTGCGAGGCCTTCAGTTTCCTTGGTCCCGTTACTGATGTCTCTGGGATTTGAACAGGCTCTGGTCAGGTTTTACCCATTCGTGGCATCGGTGTTGTCCGTTTCCGAGGCCCCGCTGGGGATGTCTTCGTGACTGGTGTCCTTTTTGTCCATGGTCTTGAGCTCAACCTCCTGTCCGTCACTGCCCTTGACCGTATGAGCATGGATATACTGCACTCGCGTGGTGTTGGCACTATGTCGTTGCGTCCGTCCGGTCGTGTCGTCTTTCATGCCACCACCCGTGGCAACTTGTGGCACGTGCCGTGTTTGTCCGCTTCTCCCTCGGTCCCCTCCCCATCGGCCGACACACGCCACATGTTTGTTACCAAAACACTCTTTCCACAGCACACACGTCTACTGCACCGCCACCTCTGTCACATCCACTCTGTCACTGTCGACAGCATGCTCCACATGCAGCCTGCCACGGGCCTTGACCCAACCTCTTTTCCATTTCCGTGTCCCACGATGTGCATTGTGTGTGCTCAAGGGAAGATGCATCGGTCCACCTATCCCGTATCCTCCTCATGTGTGTCTGCCCCGCTAAACTTGGTCCACTGTGATGTTATGGGTCCCTTCCTGATGGATTCTGTCGAGGAGCACGGACGCTATGTCTTGACCCTCACCAGATACTACTCTCATTACCGCTGGGTCTTCTGTCTCTGACAGAAGAGCGATGTCACCCACACCATTCGGGACTAGCTCAAATGGGCTGAGCGTGAGTTTGGTCGCCCTCTCGGTCGCTTCTGCTCTGATCGCGGTGGTGAGTTTATGGGAGAGACCACACTCCTCGCCTCCCATGGCATCCACCATGAGACGTCAGCCCCTTACACGCCATCCTAGAACGGCGACACTAAGCGGTGGAACCGCACCATGACCGACGCTGTCCGCACCATGCACGTCGAGTCGTGTATTTTCAATGGCTTCTACTTTGAAGCCATGACCTGCATGACGTGGGTCTGGAACCGGATTCCCCATGGACCTCTTCCCCGTGAGTCCACACCGTACTAGCACTGGTGTGGCGAGCGCGCCGACCTCCGGCCGGCTCGCGTATAGAGCTACATAGCCATCGTGTGGCTGCCTACGCCACACCAAGGCGACAATCGTGAGCCTTGCGGCTGGCCGTGCACTTTCCTTGGCGTTTCATGTCATTCAAAGCCATTGCACTTCTGGGATGCATCCAGGCACTCTATCCTTGTGTCCCAGGATTCCCTCTTCTTTGAGAACCGGTTTCTCCGTGACCTCATTCCCTCTGACCCATCAATGTCCCTCCCGTCGCGTGTGGGAGTGGTGGTCCGTCCTCCGTTCAGCCGCGTCCGGGCGTCCCATTGTCAGCACTGTCTGGCACCTCTGTGCTGATCGCCCCGTCCGTGTCCGCCAGTTCCTCTGGGCCAGCTGCCCATCTGCGTCCGCTGGCACCTCTGTGTCGGCCGCCCCATCCGTGTCCTTCAACCCCTCTGGGCCAGTTGCCCCATCTGCGTCCGCTGGCACCTTTGCGTCGGCTGCCCCGTCCGTGTTCACTAGCCCCTCCGGGCCAGTTGCACCATCTGCGTTCGCTGGCACCTCTGCACCGGCTGTCCCATCCGTGTCTGCCAGCCCCTCCGGGCTAGTTGTCCCATATGCGTCCACCGGTACCTCAGCGTCGGCTGCCTCGTCCGTGTGTGCTAGCCCCTCTGAGCCAACTATCCCATCTGCGTCCGCTGGCACCTTTGCACTGGCCGTCCCGTCCGTGTCCGCCAGCCCCTCTAGGCCATCTGTCCCGTCTGCGTCTGCTGGCACCTCCAAGCCGGCCGTCCCGTCGGCGCCATCACGCTACACACATGGCCCGGGCGGGATTCTTCGACCCCGATCGTCAGCGAGCACACAGGCAGCCTCCTTGCGCCTTATCGCGCCACGACCCCCTGTCACCTCACGAGGTTCTCTGCCTCCCGACAGACCCACTCCCACAGTCGTGAGTGGAGACCCTGGCGCCAGAGCGCTTGGCTTGGCCACTTTGGCTGTCATCACAGACCTACATCGGGAGTCAGCCTTGGGCTATGCCATTCTCCATCAGGAGCATCGATATGCCGTCACAGCCATGCTCACATGTACACCACTTGGGACGCGAGACGCGCACGCACTCATAATCCAACCCACGGAACGCCCAAAGGATCAAGCCACCCTACGTGAGGCTTGGACGTCTCCTGAAGCCGTACGCCAAGAAGCTACACGGCCAAGGGGTTTGTTCGGGTCCCTGGGATCGCCTATGACCAGATCTTCGACCCGGTCGGTCGGTTCTCCACTAGCCGAGCGTTGTTCAGCCTGGTTGCCCAACGTGGGTGGGAGCTACATCAGATGGATGTGAGCAACGCCTTTCTTCGTGGCTCGATGGAAGGTGAGGAACTGTACATGACACAGGCTCCAGGCTTCGACGATGGCTCCGGCAAGGCCTGAAAGCTACGGAAGGCCCTCTATGGCCTGAAGTAGTCACCCCGCTGCTGGAATCATGAGATCAGCCACACTCTTCTCAGCGGTGGCCTCCTTTGCAGCACTACCGACCCCGCACTGTTCATCAGTCTACGATGCCAGACCTTAGTTGTTATCCTAGTCTACGTGGACGACCTGCTCATCGCGTCACCGGATGCAACTGCCATACAGCGAGTCAAGGACCTGTTGCATGCCGCCTACCAAATGAAGGACCTCGGGTAGGCTCGAGTCTTTCTGGGCATAGAGCTTGAGCATGATCGATCCTTGGGTTTCCTACACGTCCATCAGGCTGCCTACGTCAAGACTTTGTCAGGACGCTTCACTGAGTACCTGCCCCACGTGTCGAGAGCATCCTCACCCATGTCAACCGATGGGCAGGCAAAGCTGAAGAGCTCCAATCCAACCGTTGTGGGGGAGCCATTCGACATTACCACATATCTACGTGTCATCGTGTCACTGATGTTCCTGGCAACGACGACGCGTCCAGATATTGCGTTCGCCGTCAACCGACTAGTCCAGTTCTCTCAGGAGTCGCGTCACCTCCACTTCGAGGTCGCGGTTCCAGTATTGTGCTATGTCGTCTCGACCCCACGATGAGGCCTCATGTTTTGTCGGCAACCGTCCGTTGTTGCAGTAGGCTATACCGACAGTGACTAGGCCGGCAGTCCGGACGGTAAGAGTCGAACTGGCTGGATCTTTTTGGTTGGCGGCACAGTTGTGTCCTGGCACAGCGGCAAGCAAGGTTGCATTGCACGCAACAGTACGGAAGCTGAGTATGTGGCCCTTGGTTCTGGCACATGTGAGAGAGTGTGGCTGCGTCGCCTGTTGTTCGAGTTGCGTCAGTCAGTCCCGTCCATCACTTTGCACTATGAAAATGAGATTGCCATGACCATTGCTGACAATGACGGTGTTCATCACACTCGCACAAAGCACATCAATGTCGAGTATCACTATGTGCGTTCATTGTTGCATGACAGCAGCATCAGCATTGTGTAGATTGAGACGGCACGGCCGTTGACTAACTTCTTGACCCAAGCACTGAAGCGTTACTCATGCAAGAAGGTTGTGAGTGCGGTTGGTGTGCGTCCCTGAGGTCTTCTCTCTCTACCCTTGTCCGCTCGGTCTCTGTGTTCTCTGCCCGTCCATGTACACTGCACCCGTGTCACCATCGTCTACACCCTCTCCCTCATCGATTCCCTTCCTCCCCATTCTTCTCTTTGTCCCAGTTTGTCTTTGCATCAGCTGACCAGCATCCTGTTTTTGCATCCGCTGGACAATCTCCAGTTTTTGTGTCCATAAACGAGTCTCTTGTTTCTCTTGACCCCTCATCTTCTCCTGTTGTCCCCGCTACTTCGTCTCTCATTGTCTTTTCCAGTCACCGACGCATGCCAAATCCGGCTTATTGGATCTTGAGCCATACACTTGTGCACAGTGGCTTCGCGTCCTGTCTTGTTACCTAGCGAGGTACTTTGCTGCAATTGAAAACCAGGATTCTTGGGTTTCACACATGCCAAGAGTACCTTAATGTGTGAGACCCACAAGGTAACCCACTCTATCGCAGACGTCAACTAAAATTGTCGCGTAAAGTTCCACGAAAAGACAATTCAAGCCTACATGATACCTATTGATATCTTCTATCATCGTAAGAACCTCATACCATAGAAGTTCAGTGCGTCGGGATGAACTCTATACATAGAATGATCATCACAAGGAGGTGAACAATGTTGCATATGAAAAAGGTTCTGTCGCTTAATTTCCTTTTGTGATCTCACCTAAACTAGATGTCTATTGTTCCCACGTGAGGATTGAAGACTGTAAAAATCTAGTCATTAGACTCTAAGATCGAGATGATGGTGAGATTGCAGCATAAGTTCATTTCAAAATTGTATTGGATTCGGTCACCATATACCCAGTTTTCGGAACTAAATAACTCATCCCTCCACCGTTTTGCCGAAAGTACCCCATCTACCCATCTGACGTCGCGACCGCCACGCCAGTAACAACGAAAACGGGAAAAAGGCCATGTCGAGGTACCATGTCATGCGTCGTCGATGCATGGCATGTACCTCATCCACCAAGTCTCGCAAACCCATATAAATATGGGGTTTGTGATACTGTCTGTGGAGGTTAGTGTGAGGATTGTGGGGAGTTCGAGACTCCCCATGCGTCAAAAAGGCACCTGCCGGGACCTGCTACCGCGAGGCCCGCCAAGTGCTTGCGCAAAAAAAAAAAAACCCAAATCTTTCGAGTAATAAACGTGAATGTTTAAATACACGTTTGTTGCTTCAAACATAGGTTTGATTATCAAACATGATGCGTTAGTTCCTGTTTTTCTTAAGCTCCTGGCAGGATTTCCAGAGTCACCATCGCGATCGAGGGCTCCGGCCGATCGGTGATCAACGACGAAAGTAGCTGATCTCGGGCCTCGCGAGCCATCGATCCATGTCTAGCGAATCGACGGCTGACGAGGTATGAGATCAGTGGCTCTCTACTGACTGTAGATTGGCCGGATGGCCATGAGCCATTTTTTTTGTGTTGGTTTGTATGGCTTCCCCCCATCACGGCTGACGCCGCTGCATTATCCATATACCCACGTTTTCGGTATATGATAGAGGAGGGCGTGACGACACGACGAGCCTCCAGAGTGTCCCGAGACTTCTCCAGCACCTACTATAGCGCCGGCAAGACACGGTCAATGCGTTCCGACAACCCTGTGGGGTTGTCGGGAGCTAGGAGAGTTTTCTTGGTGGGTTGAGACCCGCGCACCCGGTGGACTGTACCGGTGCGACGAGGAGACCCGGTGGCTGTACTAGCACTTCCGATGTTCGGAAAGCCGTGTGTGGTGTCTAGACGTTGATTCTGAGATTCTCTGTCACTGCTCCTATTTTCTCGGTGGTCGAGACCCGGGCACTCGAAGAGTTGTTTCGGTGCCTCGAGGAGACCACCGTTATTGTTATAGTGGTGTACGCAGTGTGTTCTCCCTACTGAGTCGTTTGGGTTCAGCGGGGGTGACGGGGCCCGGTGCGGCTTGCTGCCGGCGTCCCTACTTAAGCCCGCTAGGGGCTCATTTGTACTCTCTCCTTGTTCTTGTATATCCTGTGTTCCAGACATAGCCAAATTCTTGCATCGCACTCACACAAAGAGCTCATGTTTGTTTTTGCATGGGCCTGCATGCCCTAAAATATTTCCAATTTGGTATCAGAGCACAGGGGGGTGTGTGAGCAGCAGAAGCAGCAGTAGTGGACGGAACGCAAAGAGAACGTACCACGTGGCGCCACGCCGGCAGCAGCATGAGGGAGCGTGAAACGACTGCACGTGAATGCCACAAGGGCGCTGAGCTGCGCACAACAGCATTAGGACTGCGATTGCAACAGTACTAGCAACAACAGACGTGGCAGCGGCGGCAGTTGTAATGCCACGCAGCAGGAGCAGTGGCGGCATAGCTGCTCCTCACAGCAACAGCAGTAGCAACGGTAGGATTAGTAGCAACGGCTAGTACTAGCATTCGTAGCAGCCTCAGATAGCAACAGCAGCAGCCACTGTAGCAGCGGCGGTAGCAGCAGCAAACAGTAATGGCGGCAGCAGCAAGCGGCAGCAGTAAGCAACAGTAGTAGTTGCTACGCAGTTTAGCAGCAGTTGAAGCCGTAGTAGTAGCGGAAGCAACAGCAATTGTGGCGGCAGCATCAAGCAACAGCAGTAGCTGCTGCCGCCGAGTAGCAGCAGCAGCAGCAGCAACGGCGGAAGCAGCAGTAGTAGCAGCAATTGCAGCAGCTGCACCCGTCGCTGCAACTGCTGCTGCAGGAGGACCTCGCAGCCCTCCTCTGAGGGCCCCCACCCCCTCAGAGATACCCCCTCGACCCCCACCAGGGGGGCCTATCCGAGGGGGCCCGTCAGTCCCGTTGGCCCCCCTTCCCTCTTCTCGAGGGGGCCCTCGGAGGGCCCCGTCAAGCCCCTCCGAGGAGCCCCTTGGAGGGGCCCGTCAGCCCCGTCGGCCGACCGACGGAGGGGCCGACGGAGGAGAGGGACGGACCCCTCCCCCCGCCGTCTGCCACTCGCTCGCTCACTCGCTTGCTCAGCGAGCGAGCGAGCGAGCGAGCAGTGAACGGGAGGGAGGGCCGGACAAGCCGGTCACCATGTGTTGTCTGTTGTGACCGTAGCGACAGGATCCGCACTTGCGCCTGGCCGTGGTGCCCGAGCGTCCGCTCAAGCAGACACAGATGATACGGTGACAGTACATGGCGTGGAGTCTGATCCCGACATGGCGTTCATGGTGGAGACTTCCCTGTCATCGTCCGGGCTGGATCCGGATCTTCCACAGCAGGAGGTGATACCAGGAGGAGCGCAGGCAGGGCGTCCCTGGACGGTGCCACTCGCGGCTCCGACCGGTGGAGGCCTAGGGATAGCACAGGAGTCCCGTACGGATTGGGATGCATCTACCGGACTTTGGGGGGAGAGTGTGCAGCAGACTCACACCAGTCCGGCGGATGTTGGAGTACTTGGGATGTGCATCTCATCGATGTCGACATCTATGCTGGGGCAGCAGCCGGACGTTCTGCAGCAGCAAGTTGCATCAGGAGGAGTGCAGGTACGGCGTGCCTGGGCAGTGCCACTCACGACTCCGACAGGTAGTGGCCTGGCGGTGGCACAGCAGTCCCGTGTGGATCAGGATGCCCCACACTGATTTCCGAGGGCGTTGGCGCACGCGACCCACTCCAGCCCGAGAGCGGTCGTAGTGCATGAGCAGAGTCGGCCGGCTGGTCTTTTAGAGGTTGAGACATTCTTGAGAGCAGCAGTTTTGAGAGATGTTACTGGGACATGTGTTACAGCACACACAGCAGGCTCCACCGTGTCACCTGTGTCACCTGAGGACTAGCTTCAGCGTGAGGAGTCGTCAGTGTTCCCAGAGTCTACGGGTTCCCGTACACACGACAGAGCAGCGACACAGATGATGGATTGAGACCGTGGTCTTCAATCCATTATCGAGCAGGTGGCAGCGACCAGCCTTCTCGGCGAGACAGTGCATGAGCGCCAGCTGCGCTTGTTGGTCGCCTTGACGGGCATTGTCCAGCCGGAGTCCTGTACACCTGTGTCCACTACGGCGGCAGTCGAGGACACTAGAGGAGATCCGTATACGCGGATGGAGTCACCTCGTCAGCAGGAGCTGAGTTTTGCCCCCTCGTTTTCACCTGTTGGTGACCCTGCTGATCACATCGACGCTGAGAGTGGCAGTGCCTGCTAGGACGACATTTCCACATGCTCCACGAACTCTGACGAATCCTCCTTCTCCTTCTCTCTTGGCATGTGACCGCTCACTCCTCGTATGACATACTCGAGCTGTGGTGTGGATGTGACACCTACAACTACATCTCATGTTCCAGCATCTCAGCACATTGCGAGTTTGGTTGACCCCTAAGAGGATGCAGCAGCACCGGCTCCATCGTCTTCATCAGCAGAGATGTAGATAGAGCTGTACTCGCGAGTTCTGTAGTCTACATGTGCAGCATCCAGTGAGGCAGAGTTTATCCTACGGGAGGTAGACATGGGCCACCTCCGCATATCCGAGGCAGATTACGCTGACCTGCAAGAGCGTGTAGTGATGCTGCAGTGGGAGGTGATGGCAGCGCTTGAGCAATTCCCAAAGGAGGGGAACATCACTACTATCGGTACGCCACCAGCATCTGGCATACCCACACTCGAGGAGGACCGTGTACCAGCTCCGAGTATGGCGTTAGTTGGAGACACTACCACAGGAGAGTTGAGCGTGCCTTCAATTTCTGCCATCTTTGTTCCTCACGACTCCGTCCTCGCTCTTCCCTCTGCTACTGCCATCACGCACCTTCATCCATCCGACTCAGCTAATCCATTGTCACCTTTGTCCATGAGTGGTGACCCGGTTCGTTGCTCCGGCCCTCCTCCTCTGACCATACACACTTGTGCCTCAGGGTGCGCTATCCCGCATCGGAGGCCAGCTCTGCCACTTCATCCACGCTCGCGTGCTGCTCGCCCATTCCCTTTCCTCCGACGTACACAGATGCACCGCGGTAGAGCAAAGACAGGAGAGACTGTGAGTTGGGACCCTTGGCAGTCACGCGAGGACTGGTACACCGCAGGTGATGCAGCTGCGACGTGAGGAGTCGTAGCCGGAGATACCGCTTTGTCTTTGGGGGACGGAGCCGACTGGGGGAGCTATCTCTTTATGATGGACACACCACATGACTCATCGCCCAGGATCTGTTCAGCTACGACATCAGCATCTCCATCAAGGACATCGCTGCCAGGTTCATCTGCCCAGGGGGAGTGTTGTGTGGACCTCGACCTGACGCGACGTCATGGGAGATGCATGCCAAGGTCTATGCGCTGCTGTGAGCATCTACAGCATCGAGTGTGTGTCTCATGCTACATGCCTGCATAGCTGCATATGGATGGTAGCACACTGTTGGTCGCGACCCGGACACTTGGTAGGTTGTACCAGTATCACGAGGAGACCATGTGATCGTGTGTCTTGGTGTGTGGCTATACTACGTGTGGCACGTGCATGTGAGTTGGGTCGCTCTTAGTGGTCGAGACCCGGACACGTGGTGAGTTGCACCCGTGTTACGAGGAGATCCTCCCATGATCCTGTGTTTGGATGATGATGCTATTGTGTTGGATTACTCGTAGCAGTCGAGACCCGGGCACTGGTACCGCCAGTGTCACGAGGAGACCATCTTGTCGTCTGACATGTGTATGATGAACATTACACTAGTTTGTGCGCGTGTGTAATGGTGTTCAATCGAGATCGAGACCGGTCTCGATCTCGATTGTCTCGATTTTGTCTTGTCTCGTTGTCTCGTACCGCACGATACGAGACAATCTGGAATTGTCTCACGCGAGACGAGACGAGACCCAGACACGTCACATGTCATGCGAGACCGAGACGATACCGAGACAAGCCTGATGCAAATCGGTGCAAGACCGAGATTTTCTCGTCCTTTGTACCCGGTACGAGACATCTCGTACCGAAGTGAGAAAAAATGAGTTTGAGATCGAGACATCTCGTCTCAATCTCGATTTAACAGGCCTACGCGTGTGCATCACTCCTCTCATGGTCGACACCCAGACACTTGGTGAGATGTGCCAGTGTCGAGGGAGACCTTCGATGGATAGCATATCAGTGTGTGTGTGGTTTACTGGTGCGCATTGTGGTTTTGGCATACGTTGTTCTCCCGTGCCTTCGTTCATTTGTTCTGGCGTGGATGGCTATGTTAGCCAGGGGGAGTGTTGGTTTAATTGGAAATAAATTAGGGCATGCAGGCCCATGCAAAAACGAACATGAGCTCTGTGTGTGAGTGCGATGCAAGATGGCAAGAATTTGGCTAAGTCTGGAACGTTGAATATAAAGAACAAGGAGAGAGTACAAATGAGCCCCTAGCGGGCTTAAGTAGGGGCGCCGGCAGCTAGCCGCACCGGGCCCCGTCACCCCCGCTGAGCCCAAACGAGTCAGCGGGGAGAACACACTACGTACACCACGATAACAATAACGGTGGTCTCCTCGAGGCACCGGAACAGCTCTCCGAGTGCCCGGCTCTCGACCACGGAGAAAATAGGAGCAGTGCCAGAAAATCTCAGAATCAACGTCCAGACATCACACATGGCTTTCCGAACATCAGAAGCGCTAGTACAGCCACCGGGTCTCCTCGTTGCACCGGTCTAGTCCACCGGGTGCGCGGGTCTCAACCCACAGAGAAAACTCTCCTAGCTCCCGACAAGCCCACGGGGCTACCGGAATGCATAGACCGCGTCTCGCCGGCGTTGTCATACGTGCTGGAGAAGTCTCGGGACATTCCGAAGGCCTGTCGTGTCGTCACGCTCTCCTCCACTCCACCATATACCCCCAATGTGGGTATATGGGTAATCCATCAGCGTCGGTCGTGACGGGTGGAAGCCACACAAACCAACACTCCCCCTGGCTGACATGGTCGTCAACACCGGAAGAAAGTGAGCCAAGGCACAGAACAACAACGTATGGCAAGCCATAATATGCATGAGTGAACTCACACACACACACACATCTGCTATCCATCTAGGGTCTCCCTGGACAGTGGCACAGCCCACCAAGTGTCTGAGTCTCGACCATGAGAGGAGTGATGCACACGCACACAAACCAGTGTAATGCACATCATACACATGTCAGACGACAAGATGGTCTCCTCGTGACACTGGCGGTACCAGGGCCCGGGTCTCGACCGCTACGAGCAATCCAACACAATAGTATCATCATCCAAACACAGGATCATGGAAGGATCTCCTCGTAATACGGGTGCAACGCACCACGTGTCCGGGTCTCGACCAACAGCTCGCATGCACATGCCACACACAGTATAGCCACACACCAAGACACACGATCACATGGTCTCCTCTTGACACAGGTAGAACGTACCAAGTGTCCGGGTCTCGACCAACAGGGTGCTACCATCTAGATGCAGCTGTGCAGGCACATAGCATGAGCCACATGTGGGATGCTGTAGATGCTCACAACAGAGCATGGACCTCGCCATGCATCTCCCATGACGTTGCGTCAGGTCGAGGTCCACACAACACTCCCCCTGGGCAGATGAACCTGGCAGCGATGTCCTCGATGGAGATGGTGATGTCGTAGCTGAACAGATCCTGGACGATGAGTCATGTGGTGTGTCCATCGTGCATAGATGGCTCCCCCTGTCATGTGCGAGTCGGCACCCGAGCTCAAAGACAAAGTGGTGTCTCCGGCTACGAGTCCTCACGTGAATATGCATCACCTGGAGTGTACCAGCCCTCGCGTGACTGCCAAGGGTCCCAACTCACAACCTCTCCTCTCTCTGCTCTACCGCGATGTATCTGTTTACGACTGAGGAAAGGGAATGGGCGAGCAGCACGCAAGCGTGGATGAAGTGGAGGAGCTGGCCTCCGAGGCGAGATAGAGCACCCTGAGGCACATGGGTATACCGCCGAAAGAGGAGAGCTGGAGTGACGAACCGGATCACCACTCGTGGATGAAGATGACGATGGGGCAGGTGAGTCGGGTGGATGAAGGTGCGTGACGGCAGTAGAAGAAGAAGGAGGAGCAATGATGGGGTCGATAGGAGCCAGGATGGTGGAAGCTGCAAGCACGCTCACCTCTCCTATGACAGTGTCTCCAAAGGACGTCATACTCGGAGCTGGTACAAGATCCTCCCCGTGTATGGATGTGCCAGATGCTGCTGGCGGAAGGATCGTACCGAAAGCTGAGATGCTCCCCTCCTCCGAAAATTGCTCACGCGCGGCCATCACCTCCCGCTGTAGCATGACTATACGCTCCTGCAGATCAATGTAATCTGCCTCAGACAAGTGGAGGTGGCCCATGTCTGCCTCGCGGAGGATAAACTTTGCCTCACTGGATGCTGCACATGAAGACTGCACAACTCGTGAGTACAGCTCCATCTGCATCTCTGCTGCTGAAGCTGATGGAACTGGTGCTGTTGCATCCTCCTGGGGGTCAACCAAACTCGCTATGTGCTGAGACACTGGAACATCGGATGCAGCTGCAGGTGTCGCATCCACACCACAACTCGTGTATGTCACACAAGGAGTGAGTGGTCGCATGCCGAGAGAGAAGGAGAAGGATGAGTCGTCAGAGTCCGTGGAGCATGTGGAAATATCGTCCGTGCAGGTACTGCCACTCTCAGCGTCGATGTGATCAGCAAGGTCACCAGCAGGTGAACACGAAGGGGCAGAACTCAGCTCCTGCTGACGAGGTGAATCCATCTGTGTGTAGGGATCTGCTCCACTGTCCTCAACTGCCGCCATAGTGGACAAAGGTGTGTAGGACTCTGGCTCAACAATGCCCGTCAAGGCGACCAACAAGCGTAACTGGCGCTCACGCACTGTCTCGCAGGGAAGGCTGGTCGCTGCCACCTGCTCGATGATAGAGTAAGGACCATCATCTGACTCCGTCATGTATATCGCTGCTCCGTCGTGGGTACGGGAACCCGGAGACTGTAGGACCATGGACGACTCCTCACGCTGAAGGTGGTCCTCATGTACCGCAAATGAGACGATCGAGCCTGCTGTGTCTGCTACAGCATATGTCCCAGCGACGTCTCTCAGAACTGTTAATCTCAAGAATGCCTCAACCTCCAAAAGACCAACCGACTCTGCTCATGCACTACGACTGGTGTCGTACTGGTGTGAATCTCGTGCGCCAACGCCCCCGGAGATCCGTGTGGGGCATCCCGATCCGCACAATACTCCTGTGCCACTGCCAGGCTGCCACCGGTCGGAATCGCGAGTGGTAGCGCCCAAGCACGCGGCACCTGCACTCCTCCTGATGCAACCTGCTGCTATAGAACGTCCGGCTCCTACCCCAGTGTAGATGTCGAACTCGATGACATACATGTCTCAAGCCCTGCAACCTCCGCCGGATTGGTGTGAGCCTGCTGCAGACGCACCACCCAAGGATGCCGTGTCTGCGCTCCTCCTGATGTAACATGCTGCTGTGGAAGATCTGGATCCAGCCCGGACGTGGAACTCGAGCTCGATGACACAGAAGTCTCCACCATGAACGCCATGTCGAGATCTGACTCGACGCCATGTGCTGTCACCGTATCATCTGAGTCTGCCTGAGCTGACCCTCGGGCACCACGGTCTGGCGCGAGTGCAGATCCTCTCGCTACAGTCACATGAGGCAATGCGCAGTGACCACACTCCCCCTCGACAGGTACAGCAACGGACGCAGAGGAGGTGGAGGATGTATCAAAACCGGCGCGAGCGCTGCATGCTGAGCGTTGACGCTGACGACGCGGGGTCACTCGACTGGAACGACTGCATGAAGACATGTCATCGCGAGGTGGCGTCGTGGTCGCAGCAGAGTGGAGGATCGAAAGGATGGTGGCAGCCTGGGACTCGCTGGCAGGTGGAGCTGAAGGTACAGCATCGGATGAGGAAGGAGGAGAGGATGGAGGAGATGTGATCAAAGAGGCCGTCGACAAACGAGTAGCAGAAGTACGCTCAGTGACGGCAAGATCACAAAGCCGCTGCACCGTTTCCTGCAAGCCGTGGATCTCGGCGAATATGCTCGCCAGAGGTCCAGCTAGGGGATCTACCAACGCCGGCAGATCCATATGCTGTGGAGGACGCATGCTCGGACGAGGCTGTAGCCAAGGTGGATGCCAGTCGGGAGGGTGCGTCCAACAGCGACACCAACCATGACGTCCATCACCATAGTAGTAACAGGCGAACGCGTAGGATGCCTCCTCAGATGTCCGCGCACTCATCTCATGCGCTGGACGATGGATAGGTACCAAGGGCACCTACTCCTGGTGGTCAACACCAATCCACGGGAGAGAATGAGGCTAGCAGGTACTGTCACTCCTGGAGGTCACGGCGTCCGGGTCAGTAAACGTGACCAGACTGGACGAGCTGCACTACCACAGCACGCCCGGAGACTAGAGTCTGACGAACTGCGGCCAGTTTTGCTACTGCCAGGAATAGAGTGAAGACTGCTCCAAGACGAGAAGGGGTGGCGGCTGCAGGTGTGGCTGATGCTCCAAGCTGTAGACGACCCAGTCCTCGAAGATGGAAAGACTCGAATCGGCGTCAATCCGACGGAGTGAAGTGCGCGCACTATTCCACGGGCCCCAGGAAGACGCAGGTCTAGGATGCGTCTCGAAGCGAAGATCGCCGCCGACGACAGTCCGCTGTTGGCTGAGAAGGCGAAACTGCAAGCTCGGGCGCAGCCGCCACACTTGGTAGTCGTCGACAATCCACTGTCTGATGCTGCTATTGCGGCTGTGAAAGCTGTTGCCCCTGCTGCAGTAGTAGTTGGAAGATTCTCCTCTTTTTTCTGCTATTTTTTTTCTTCTTTTTTTTTCCTTTTGCCCTCCGCCACCCCCTTTTTTTTTCTTTTCTTAGTTGCCCTCACCTCCCACCTTTTTATTCTCTATCTCGCTCTCTCCCAACCTCCACCCCTTTTTCTTTCCAGCTTCTCGTCGTTTTTTTCTCTTCTCACCCCGGGTTTGCCCGTCACCCGGTTCTGGATTGCCCCCCAGAATGGGGGCAGGTCAGGATGGAGGGGGGATAAAAAAAAACAGGGGGCGATTTCAGGTCGCCCCCCCCTAGCTCCTTGCTCACTCACCAAAAAAAAAGAGCAAGCGAGCGAGTGAGCGAGTGAGTGGGGAGAGGCGAGAGGGGGGGGGGGGG
>SZWC01004424.1:64076-75710 GCA_023375785.1 Penium margaritaceum
TGAACGGGACCGAGAGAGACAAAGGAAGAGCGACAGGAGGTCATGTGATGAGTGGCACCTGAATCAATGATCCAGAGGCCAGGGGATGCACGAGTGGACGGGAGAACAAGACAGACAGCGACAGTGCCACGGGTAGAGGAGGAGGACGAAGAGCCAAAACGTGTGGGAAATGTGCACGACTGCCATTCCTCAATCCACTCGCAATCTTCAGGCAAATTCCCTTGAACGCGACCAGAGGTGGCACCCCGAAGGGTGGCCTCAGACTCACACACAGAAGAACAACACTGGCCACTCATACTCTCACCTCCCTGAGAGCAAAGATGGAGAAGTTCGGCAAGTCGACACTCGAGGTTGTGCTCCTCATCACGACGATCGGAAGAGCGTTCCGAGGAACGGTCGGAGGAGCGATCAGAGAAGTTCCCATCGTCACGACTCCAGTGAGGTACGTGGTAGTGTGAAGATGGGGGATCGTAGTATGGAGGACCAGAGGGAGGAGGTATCCAGCCCCAGGGGCTGGGTGCAGTGGGAGTCGGATGTAGTGGGGCGGATGTAGTGGAGAGAGCAGTAGAGGACGAGGAGGATGAGGCGACGGTCACTGCTGCGGCCGCCGATGAGGCAGTGGCGCCCGTGCGGGCCCAATGGACACGCATGGAGGAGGCCAGACATGCATCGTCACGAGGGGCAGGACACTTTGGTGCAGAATGACCAGACGCGCCACAGTTCCAGCAAGTGACGTCCGTAGTGGGAGTTGAATTTTTGCCACCGCGGCCACTCCCACAGCTTTTGCCTCCGTGACCACCACCACGAGTGGATCCACCACCCCCACTACGGGAGACACCCTGCGTGGAGTGTGCTGCTGATTGTGTGGAAGAGGTGGAAGAGGAGGCTGTGGCAGATGAGGAAGAAGAGGCGGTGGTGATAGCTGTGAGGGCAGCGCGATGCATGCGCTTGTTTTG
Source organism: Penium margaritaceum (assembly GCA_023375785.1). Taxonomy (NCBI): domain Eukaryota; kingdom Viridiplantae; phylum Streptophyta; class Zygnematophyceae; order Desmidiales; family Peniaceae; genus Penium; species Penium margaritaceum. Next base: position 65,033 of record SZWC01004424.1, read on the forward strand.
CAAAGCATTCCACCAGTCAGTGAGACGTGAAGCAGTGAAGTCAAAGAGGGGCCCAATCCCAGGTGGAGAATCAGCTGGGATTGGCTCAGATGCAAGACGCTCGAGCTCTGACTGAGAGACATGCAAGTACAGGTCCGAGAGTTCGGGAATGAGGCCTGCGACGATGGAGAGACAGGCAGAGAGAGGTCCAGGTGCGGCTTTGCCAAGATCGCGCAGCAGACGTAAGCTACGTGCCCAATATTCATCTGCTGTTTTGTCCGCGCGCATCTGTAAGGTGTTGAACTGCACCGTGAGAGCGCTTTGGGCCGCGTGGCCAGTTACGGTTTTGCGGCGGCGGATGAGGGCATAGGCGCCGACGGGATCTGCTGGTGTACCGCGGGAAGGGTCAGCATTGTACGTACCAATGTCGTCGAGGAGACTCTCTGGGCCTGCGTTGATGAGTGCTCTCACTGCGCGAGCGGCCTCAGTGGGCTGCGGCACAAACGGTGGTTTTGTCGGCGAGTAGTATTGCCAGAGAAGCTCACCCTGGGCCCACGCGCTAAAGCGTGTTTCCCAGGAGGTGAATGTGAGTTTGGGAGTGAATTGTGGAGGAGGAGTTTCAAAGTCCTTCTGGCGGGCTAGTAGCACAGGGCGAACAAAGACTGATGAGGAAAAAGCCGGAGAGGAGGAGTTGGCAACAGCACCACCAGAAGGAGCCGATGAATCTGCCGAACCAGATTCTGTAGTGGGAAGCACTGCAGCGAATGTGGGTATGGACCGCAGCCGTTCTAACACTAGAGCAGCAATGGTGGCGGCAAACTCCTCTTTTGATTCCTGCCCCCGGAGAAGCTCATCCTCTGCCCTACGCCTCTCTGCCTGTGCCTCACTAAGTGCGGCCTGGAGGGCTTCTATGGTCTCCTCTGGTGCAGGCATGATGGGAGAGAGAGAATCAAGCCTGCAGCGGTAGGGAGAGGTGTAGACGAGGGAGCAGCGGCAGGTTCGGCAGGCTCGGAAATGCTAGTGGGTTGCATCCTTGGTGAGAGAGGTGGTGATGGTGGGAGGTCATCCGGCGTGTAAACCTGGCGATCAATTTCTGCTTCCTCCCGTTCCCGTTCGGCATCAATGTCGCCCTACCAGTAACTGTGGTCAAGCATACGCACCCACAGTGGCACGTCGTCCGCCAGTGTGCGAGACTGGGAGATCCACTGCTGTAGTTAACAGACGGTCAGCAGCCACTCGGCACTGCAGAGGATGTTGCGTAGTGCGGTGAGGATGCCGGTAAGAAAGAGCAGTTGCGAGGGGCGGCTGAGAAGGCCGGCTACGCAAAGATGCCAAAAGAGATGGCTGCCAAGAGAGGTGCTGCTGGGAGACGGCAGCTGAGGCAGCGACATTAAGAGAGGTCAGCTGAAGATGCTGAGTAGATGGAGTTGGCGACTGGCACAGAGCAGTCGCAACACGGCCGAGAGTGGCTGAAGATAGTTGCGAGCAGCCGAGAGTGGCTGCGGGTGAGCCAGAGTGGCGATAAGTGGCCGAGACCAGCCAAGGACGCCCAACAATGGTCACGAGTGCTCCGAAGAGCGAGAGGGATGTGAGTCCGCAAGACTGCGGTGAAGTTGCGACGAGAGGAGAGGACTCCCTGCTGCGGTGAGGTCGGACAGGTGTTGCTCGACCTAATTTGCTTGGGTGTACATTGAAGCCAGCGACCAGGACCGTGTGAGCAGTGGTGAGGTGCCTCACCAGCTCTGATACCAGAAGTTGCTAGTAACCTTCCTAGGTCACACGTGTGAGACCAACTAGGGACATGCAAGAGACATGCCACGCCATGGATGTGGAAAGCTTGCTTCACTTTGTTCGGTACAACCAAGACAGAAGTGAATGGGGAGCGAGCGTGACTAAGTCAACCGGTGAGCGTGCCTCGCTCCGGGCATCACGTCCGAGCGAGTGCACACCGCCACCCGGGGGTCGAGCCCGACCGCTTGGTTATCAACCGCACGGCGGCTACTCACCAATGCACGGGTAAACCCGGCACAGTGGCCCCCTAAGGATCAGCACCCAGGTAATGCAGCTGCCCCAGAAACATTCAATGCAAGCAACATGATGCAGGGCACGGCAGTTAGAATGTACGGGCCCTAGCATCTACCGCATCACAGAGTCATAAGAGGCACAAGAAGTTAGACGATGGCAACAAGTGTCTCAGAAGAAGCCCCTGGGTGAAGCTGCAGCAGTTGCCAGGGAGCATCAAAGACTTCTGCCAGAGCTGTCACGTCTCCTGCTTCCCCAGGTTGAGCCATGTCATTTAATCTGTACAATGAGATGCACGGTGTGTGATGGGCAAGAGAGCACAGAGTTGTGAGTGGCCAACGAACTTCAACACGCACCCGGTGGACTGTACCGGTGCGACGAGGAGACCCGGTGGCTGTACTAGCGCTTCCGATGTTCGGAAAGCCGTGTGTGGTGTCTGGATGTCGATTCTGAGATTTTCTGGCACTGCTCCTATTTTCTCCGTGGTCGAGAACCGGGCACTCGAGAGCTGTTCCGGTGCCTTGAGGAGACCACCATTATTGTTATAGTGGTGTACGTAGTGTGTTCTCCCTACTGGGTCGTTTGGGTTCAGCGGGGGTGACGGGGCCCGGTGCGGCTTACTGTCGGCGCCCCTACTTAAGCCCGCTAGGGGCTCATTTGTACTCTCTTCTTGTTCTTTTTGTGGTTGCTAGCGTGACACTTTACTAGCTTGTGCTGCGTGAGGTGGGTGACGGCAACGCATGAGAAGCGCCATGGGTGCGGTAAGCTTTTGCCTTAGAAAAAAACTTTCCACACTTCACCAAGACAAGTGAGAGAAGGGGGAGCAAGCGAACCTAGAACCGGTGAGCGCTCACCCACCACGAGCGACGAGCTCGAGTGGATGAGTGCCGCCACCCGGGGGTCGAGCCCGACCACTCGGAATTAACCGGTGGCGGCTTCTCACCGGTGCACGGTCAGAACCGGCACGGTGGCCCCCTGAGGATCAGCACCCGGGAAATATGCAACTCCCCCTCCACATGCAAGGCAAGGCAATATGAAGCAGGGCACGGCAGTAAGAGTGTACGAGCCCAAGCATCTACCGCATCACTGAGAGTCATATAGAAATCAGAAAGATTCATGCAATGGTCTTGGCTGTGCCAAAGGGTACTCCTGGGTCCAGCAGCAGAAGCAGCTTGATGGCGTCAGCGGCTCCCACCATGATGGCCACAGTGGACGCTTCCCCAGGAGGAACCATTGTCATTTACTCTGTACGGAGTGTGTGCATAGTGTGAGAGGCAAGAGGGCACAGAGTTGTGAGTGGCCAACGAAACTTCAACACTCACCCATGACCCGCAGACAAGCAACCCACACACACATGAAAGAATCACAAGAGACGACCACACGAGATGAGGAGAATCAACAGCACTGACTTTCAACTGGGATCATGCTGACTGATGAGACCCACAGAGTGAATAGCACTTTTGAAGACATTGCGACTGAGGGCCTTAGTGAGGAAGTCAGCTCTCTGTGACCGTGTGTCCACCCATGCGACGTGAACGATGCTGGCGGCAATGCATTCACGAACAAAGTGGTGCTCAACATTGATGTGCTTGGTGCGTGAGTGGTGCATGCCGCTGTTTTCAGCAATGGCTTTTGTGCTTTGGTTGTCGCAACGCAGAGTGATGCAGCGGATGGGAACACGTAGCTGTTGCAGCAGACGACACAACCAAACAGCCTCACAAGTGCCTGCACCCAATGCTACATACTCAGCCTCAGCAGTGCTGCATGCCACACATCCTTGCTTGCCACTCTTCCAGGAGACGGCGGTCCCTCCAACTAGGAAGACGTACCCCGTGCGACTGCGAGCATCAGAACCATGCGCCCAGTCACTGTCTGTGAAGCCGTCGACTACCACGGAGGGCTGTGCACGAAAGCACAGTCCAACACGGGGGGTGGAGAGAACATACCGCACGACTCGCAATGCTGCCTCGAGGTGGCGCTCGCAGTCAGCATGATCCCAGTTGAAGAGTGGTGTGAAGCGCTCCCCCAGGCTGCGTATATACGCAGCCTGATGCACATGCAACACGCGACGTGCACGGTCGCGCTCCAGCTCCATGCCTAGGAAGACACGAGCTGGGCCAAGATCCTTCATTTTGTATGCTGCTTGCAGCAAGGACTTGGCAGCTTTCACCGCTGCAGCATCAGGAGAGGCAATTAGGAGGTCATCCACGTAGACAAGAATGGCTACAAGTGGTTTGGTGGGGGGACCAAGGAACAGTGCCGGGTCAACGACACTTCGCTTGTAGCCACCTTTCTCAAGGGTGGCGGTGATCTCCTGGTTCCAGCACCGTGGCGACTGTTTGAGGCCATAGAGGGCCTTGCGCAAGCGCCAAACCCGATTGGTTCCATCAGAGAACCCGGGTGGTTGCACCATGTAGATCTCTTCGTCCAACCTGCCATGCAGGAAAGCACTATTGACGTCCATCTGCTCGAGCTCCCAGTCATGTTGAGCAACTAGACTGAGTAGAGCCCTGGATGTGGTATATCGACCGACGGGAGCGAAGGTCTCATCAAAATCAACACCAGGAATCTGAGAAAATCCCTTGGCGGTAAGACGAGCCTTGTACCGCTCAACCGTGTTGTCAAGGTTCAGCTTCCGACGATACACCCATTTGGCAGCGACAGCCTTGCGACCCGGTGGGAGGTCGACGAGTTCATAGACACCGTGCTCAGACAGTGCATCGAGCTCGGCCTTCATGGCCTTCTCCCACAACGAGGAGTCTGAGGCAGTGCGGGCGGCCTGGACAGTTAGTGATTCTGGGGGAAGAGGAGAGAGGCCAGCAGCAGCAAAGCACGAGGCAACATAGCCTGCAACAGAGGACGATAAGGCAGAGTGGAACTCTTGTTCGATAAGAGAGTAGCCAAGTGCGGTGCTGGGAGTAACGACAGATGCAGATGCGGACAGGCCCGAGGTGGTGAGACCAAGGGCGCGAAGACCAGGGTCACCGGAAATGACAGGCTGAGTCTGGGGTGGAAGAGCCCTGAGACGCCCTCCGCGCTTGTAGGGTGAGACTGGAGGAATGGACGGAGCACACGCAGAGGCAGGGGGAGTCGCAGAACGAGGTGGCGAGGAGGCAAGCGCTGGCTCAACAGGGACAGGCGATGAGGCGGCACCAAGTGGGAAGGTAGAGGACGATGCTGCTGGAGATGCAGTAGTGGGAATGCCAGGAGAGGCAGCATTGGGGATGCCAGGGGCTGGACTGGGAGAGGACACCGGGACAGTGGAGGAGGGAGACACAAGAGAGGCGGACCCAGGCAAGGGAGTGCTCTGCTCAGGAGAAGAGGAGGCAGTGGGGTCCGAGGGACGCACTGAGGGGAGATCAGCAGGCCCGCTAGAGGACAGACCACCAGGCCCACCAGAGGGCAGAGAACCACCCCCACCCCGAACAGACGGAGAGAGGGACCCACCAAAGCGCGATGCGTCATGCTCAAATAGGTGTTCAAAGAATAGGGCGTCACGAGACTCGATGACGCGACAACAGGAAGGATCCCAGAATCGCCACGCCTTCGAGAAGGGGGAGATACCAAGGAAGATCCACAACCGACCACGTGGGGACAGTTTGCCGTCACGTTGATCAGTCGGCACCCAGACTGAGGCAAGACAGCCCCACACACGGGCAAGGCGAAGATCTGCACGCTGACCAGTCCATCGTTCAAAAGGAGTGACAGTGTGAGGAAGAGGGCCATGAGGGACGCGGTTCCAGACCCAAGTCATGTAGGACATGGCCTCAAAAGCAAAGAGTGGGGACTGACCAGACGCAGAGAGCAAGGAGCGAACCCCATCCGCAAGAGTGCGGTTCCAGCGTTCAGACACACCATTTTGCTGGGGGGTATACGGAGCGGAGGACTCAAGGCGGACACCACGGGATTCAAGGAAGCGGGACGTAGGACCAAATAACTCACCACCACGGTCACTGCGAAATACGCGCAAGGACCGGAGACAAGCCCGCTCGGCCTGGGGAAGCCAGGATTCAATGACGTCAATGACCTCACTTTTGTGTCGCAGGGCAAACACCCAACGATAGCGAGAAAAGTCATCTGTGAGACACAGGACGTAACGACCAAGGCCCCCAAGGAAGTCATGTGGCAATGGGCCCATGACATCAGCATGGACCAGGTCAAGGGGATGAGAGGTAGTGGACTCAGACGTGGAGAAGGGTGAACGATGCATTTTGCCGCTGGCACAGTCCAGGCAGGTGGAAGAACAGGGTGGAGAGAAGGTGGCAGGGTCAAGGCCGTGGGCAGGCTGGAGGCGCAGGAGGCGCTGAATGGCAGTAGTGTGAATGTGACAGAGGCGGCGATGCAGGAGTTCAGCATGAGCTGGGGACAGCGAGGGGGCAACATGCACAAATACAGATGCAGCGGAAGACGGTGAGAACGTGAGAGGCACACGAAAAAGGCGATCACAGCGCACACCACGAAGTACGACATGGCCAGAGGAACAAAGTGAGATAGAAGCAAGGCCGCGGCTGGACGAGAAGTCCATGCCCTGGTCGTCAAGGGTGGTGACAGAGAGCAGACTGACTTCAAGGTCAGGGACGTACAGAACGTCGGGGAGGTAGACTGTGCCACCAGGCCCAACAAAACGAACAACACCAACACCTTGGACAGGAAGAAGTTGGCCGGAGCTAGTGCGTACAGAACGGACAGACTGAACTGGCCCAAGAGACACAAAGGAAGAACGACAGGAGGTCATATGATGAGTGGCTCCAGAGTCAATAATCCATAGGCCAGGGGAAGCACGTGTGGAGGGGAGAGCCAAACAGACAGCCACAATACCACGTGCAGGGGACGACGAGCAATGACCAAGACGAGAGGGTAACGTGTATGACTGCCAATCCTCAATCCATGCACGATCATCAAGCAGATCCCCTTGAACAGCCCCAGAGGATGAGCCACGAAGAGTGGCATCAGACTCACAGACAGAAACACAGCCACTCACACTCTCACCTCCCTGAGAGCGAAGATGAAGAAGCTCGGCAAGCCGTCGCTCGAGGGCGCGCTCCTCGTCCCGGCGATCAGAGCGCTCGGAGGAGCGGTCAGAGGAGCGGTCTGATGAGCGGTCGGAGTAGTGACCATCGTCCCGTCCCCAATGAGGGGCCGAATAGTGTGAGGATGGGGGACCGTAGTGGGTAGGACCAGACGGTGGAGGGACCCACCCCCAAGTGGTAGAAGATGGCGGTGGCGGCTGAAGAGGAGCGAGTGTGGTAGCCAGGGCTGAGGAAGAGGAGGAAGAGGAAACAGTCATGGCAGCTGCGGCTGATGAGGCTATGACGCCGGTGCGTGCCCAGTGAGCACGCATGGATGACGCAAGTCGTGCATCGTCACGTGGAGCGGGACACTTGGGCGCCGAGTGACCAGTCGCGCCACAGTTTCAGCAGGTAACGTCTGCGACAGAGGTGGCAGAGCCTTTGCCCCCACGACCACCCCCACGCCCTTTATTTTGTCGGCCCCCGCCACGGCCGGGGCCGGAGCCACTGCTCCCTCCACGGTTGGAAGCCTGAGTGGAGTGTGCTGCAGCCGGGGAAGAGGACGTGGTGGAGGACGCTGCAGTAGAGGAGGATGATGAGGAGGTGGTGATAGCTGCAATGGCTGCACGATGCATGCGTTTGTTCTGAAGGGCATTCCACCAATCGGTGAGACGTGCAGCAGTGAAGTCAAAGAGAGGACCAATGCCCGGTGGGGCATCAGCAGGGACGGGAGACGATGCAAGGCGCTCAAGCTCAGCCTGAGACACATGGAGATAAAGATCGGATAGTTCAGGAATGAGGCCAGCAACAATGGAAAGGCAGGCCGAGAGGGGGCCTGGTGCAGCCTTCCCAAGGTCGCGTAGGAGCTGCAAGCTGCGGGCCCAGTATTCGTCTGCAGTCTCATCCGCTCGCATCTGCAGTGTGTTGAACTGAACAGTGAGAGCGCTTTGGGCAGCATGCCCAGTTACTATCTTGCGGCGGCGGATGAGTGCATAGGCACCGACTGGATCTGCACTTGTGCCTCGGATAGGGTCGGCATTGTACTTGCCGATGTCGTCCAGAAGACTTTTCGGTCCGGCGTTGATGAGGGCCCGAACAGCACGGGCGGCCTCCGTCGGCTGCGGCACAAAAGGTGCCTTGGCGGGAGAGTAGTACTCCCACAAAAGCTCACCTTGGGCCCACGCACTGAAGCGTGTTTCCCAAGAGGTGAAGGTGAGCTTCGTGGTGAATTGAGGTGGTGGCGTCTCGAAGTCTTTCTGGCGTGCTGGTGGGAGAGACCGAACTGAGGCCCCCCCAGCTGAAAGAGCAGGGGAGGAGGCGTTGGCAACGCCACCAGCAGGCGGAACAGATGAGTCCGTGGACCCTGATTGGTCTGCAGTAAGAGCTGCAGCGAACGCTGGTACAGCACGGAGACGTTCTATGACCAATGCCGCTACTGTGGCAGCTAACTCCTGTTGTGCGTCACGCTCACGATCAAGCTCATCCTGTGCCTTTCGGCGCTCGGCCTGTGCTTCACTAAGGGCGGCCTGAAGAGCCTCTAACTTATCCTCTGGGCCAGGCATGACGAGAGGATGAGGAAATGCTAGAGAGGATGATACCACAGGTAGAGAGCATGAAGCAGTAGCCTAAAGAAAAAGAAGGATCTCACCGAGCTAGTGATGAGGCAGCAGAGTGAAGAGGGGGGCTACCACTGCTGCGGCCGAGGAGAAGAGGACAGCCACCCACCCAGCCGCTGCTACAGTCAGGAACAGAAGACCGGTGACGGAGGCTCCTGCCACGGCCGCCGATGCAAAGGCGATAAGCACCCCTGTGGTGACGTGAGAGTTGAGCTCACGTGGAGCTCCAGTAGGTGTCAAGACAGCTGCTGTTGTGGACGCTCGAATGGAGCCTACGGCGGCAGAAGTGGCGTCAGCTGCGGACGATGCAGCAGTGGCTACAGACGCTGCTGCTGCGGTGACCTGTGTGGCAATGTTTGCAGCGGCAGCGGCAAGCAGTGTGAGAGAGGCTGCTGCGTGCGAGTAGGCGTCGGCTGCCCGTCCCACGGCTGTCTGAGTGGGAGCCCTGCAAGCACGGGCTGTGGCAGCAAAAGTAGCTGCAGCTCCTGCAGCTGCGTCAAGAATGGCTCCTGCGAGGCCGATGGAGTCGGTGTGGACCTGCAGCATAGGGACGACGCCTGGAATCTCAGGTACTGAAGGTAGCTCAGCAGATGGAACAGCAGCTGGAGAGAGACCGGCAGTTGAGTCGGCGGTGGAGGCAGCTATGGAGGGTGCAAATCCGGGTGGAGGTTGCATGGCTGACTGGCGAGGAGGCGATGGTGGTAAGTCGTCCGGAGTGTGGACTTGGCAGTTGATTTCTTCCTCACGGACCGCTGCTACTCTCTCTACGTCGTCTCGCCAATAGTTGGCATCCAACATGCGAACCCAAAGCGGGGTGTCGTAGTCTTGAGGGTCCTCACGTCCGTGTTCTGCGTGGTGTGCTGCAGTGCAAGTGGAGTCAACGTCCTCGTCAGGTGGTCCGTCAGAGGGCGGAGAATCCAGGGTGCCTGGTATGGCTGCAGATGCAGCCGCGGGTGAGAGAGAGGGATGTGGCAGGATCCACCGAGTAGATGGCAGGTGGCTGCAGTGCAGAGTGGAAGATGAGGCCCAGAGTAAGCAGTAGCAGCCAAGAATGGCCGAGGGAAGTAGTGAGTGCTTCAGCATGCACAAGAGGAGCTGGGAGAAGGACTCTAGGTTTGCAGAGGGCCCGAAAGGGGATACCCGAGAGTCACGGACTGCCGGGGCAGTCGAGTGTGGCCAAGAGTGGTCACAGGGTCCGTGAAGAGGAGCTCTGAGGGGTTGCAGATGCAACCGAGAACTGGACGGAGATGCGCAGGAGAAACCGCCGAGAGCAGTGTTCGCGGAGGGACGACGTGACACCCACGGGTCCCTAGAGATTCGAGGCAGCCAGCGGCGACGGGTGCCAGGTGTGAAGAAGGAAAAAGAAGCGGAGAGGCAGCAGCACCCAGATGTGCTGCGGACCAGTGAGATGGCTGGTGGGAGAACCGGCCGGACTCACGAGAACTGTGGGCCACGCGAAGATTCGAGGGTCCAGGATCGACGAGCGGCGGGAGTGGATCCACGCTGCTCTGATACCAGTGGTTGCTAGCATGACACTTTACTAGCTTGTGCTGCGTGAGGCGGGTGACGGCAACGCATGAGAAGCGCCATGGATGCGGTAAGCTTTTGCCTTAGAAAAAAACTTTCCACACTTCACCAAGACAAGTGAGAGAAGGGGGAGCAAGCGAACCTAGAACCGGTGAGCGCTCACCCACCACGAGCGACGAGCTCCAGTGGATGAGTGCCGCCACCCGGGGGTCGAGCCAGACCACTCGGAATTAACCGGTGGCGGCTTCTCACCGGTGCACGGTCAGAACCGGCACGGTGGCCCCCTGAGGATCAGCACCCGGGAAATATGCAACTCCCCCTCCACATGCAAGGCAAGGCAATATGAAGCAGGGCACGGCAGTAAGAGTGTACGAGCCCAAGCATCTACCGCATCACTGAGAGTCATATAGAAATCAGAAAGATTCATGCAATGGTCTTGGCTGTGCCAAAGGGTGCTCCTGGGTCCAGCAGCAGAAGCAGCTTGATGGCGTCAGCGGCTCCCACCATGATGGCCACAGTGGACGC
>SZWC01004424.1:93856-124542 GCA_023375785.1 Penium margaritaceum
CCCCCCCCCCCCCCCCCTTTTGGCCGCGAATTTCCGGTGTGCGTGCACATGTAGCCCGGTGGCAGTACTAATACCCCTAGATCAGATGATCGACATTGTGGAGGTTATGAAAGGGTTCAAAGCCATTATGCACGGTGCCGTAGCCGTGCCACATAGAAAGATACCCTACTGTTTTGCCACATCCTCAATAGCCAAGGATGTGTTGTGATTTGTGACGTTCCTGTCGACGTGTACAGTTTACTGTGACCACTCGGCCGTGTCCATGCTCGTGCAGATCCCTGATGCGGACCCATGTGGCACCGGGGCGTCGTATGGTGGTGGACTACCTACTCAGAGCTGATCGACGGTCGCCCCAGAGTCCTGGATGTTGTCTGAGACCTTCCGCAGTTTTTCTGCAGCTTGTAGGATTTTATCGGTGGACTGGCCGTGGGCCCAATTTGCATGTCTTTGCATTGTGTGTCCACCGTTTGTTGCCAGATGCATGCATGTGACCAGTCGTAGCGTCCGGCTTGAGATTCTGCACGTGTAGGTTCAGACGGCGTAGCGTTCTGACTTGTCTACGCTGAGTTATGGCCAAAACAGTGGTTCTGGGCCAGTTTTAGGACAGACCTTGCATTGCGCGTGCGACACCCGCCGTGCGTTGCGGCAGATACTTATGCCATGGACCTGTCATTTGTCATTTCTCTCTGCGAATGTTATTGAATCATTTTTGACACTTTGCCTTGTGTCCCCTAGCCAGACCCTTGCCATTGTGTACACGACTTGTGACTGTTGTCACCGTCTGACCAGGCACTGACGCCTAGTCAGCGGCGATATCGCTAGGAGGCTTCCACGCATTTTCTCATGGTATCAGAGCAGCGAGACTCCTCTCGCTGAGCTGCGCCACAGAGATGCAGCACCGGCAGTAGCAGTGAGAGTCACCGCTGCCGCCGTATCCTGGGACTTGTGGCAGCCGTTTTACTAGCTTCTGCAGTAGCAGCACCACCACCACCACCACCACCTGGTGGCAGTAACAGTCGTGTCTGGCTGCCAGCCTGTACAAAAAAAAGGAGTAGCAGCTTGTAGCAGCAGCTTGCGGCGATGGTTGCGAGTACTGACAGCGCGCAGCGGCGGCAGTAGCTCGGAGCAGCGGCGGCATCAGCAGCCGCGAGCAGCAGCAGCGGAAGCAGCAGCAGCGCATCAGCAGCTTTGTAGAAGCGTAGCAGCGGCATTGCATTGCTGCTGCACAGTTTCTGTTGTGCAGAAACTGCGCAGCACTGCGCAGGCCTGCGTGGCACTGTGCTGGCCTGCGCAGCCCCTGCGTAGCCGCGAGGACGGGGTGACGAGGTCATCCCAACCGGTCTTGCAGAGTTCGCGCGACCTTCCCAAAAAAATCGCTGGCTTAAAATATGCTTTTTTCGCTAGAGTAAGAAATGCTGACATCATCATCGGCTGTGCTGACGTCAGCAATTTTGGGGTCAAAACATCAAATTTTTTTTAAGTTTCAAATCCTCGAGGAACGCTGTCGGTTTCTCGTTCAGAGCATTTTTTACGTTCGGTCCCTTACTGAGCGCTGACATGGCTCCGACCGGTGACAAGGGCAAAGGACCACCAGATCCTTCTTCCTCATCCTCCGATGTCATGAGCCCACGCTCGTAGGCAATTGCGCACCTGCGGAGTCAGCAGGATGAGATATGTCGCCTATAGCATCAGCAGACCGACGCCAATCGCACGCTCACTGATCTTCTTCAGAGTCAGTCCACGGCCCCACAGCACACCTCTGGGGGAGTCGACGGTGTCACCTTTTGCACAGCAGTCAACACCTACACCGAGGAGAGCGGCAGGATAGGACCCGCCACTTCTTGATCCTTTGGAGGACCTTGATATGCCAGGCATGGACGCTGACACTCTGGAGAGGGAGATTCGCGTACTTCAGGAGCGTCTTCGCAGGTTGCAGACGCGTTCTGGATCCCCGTTCCTGAAGATCCGATCTTCGCCTGAGACCTACCTCGGCGACTTTCCTCATCCCAATGATTTCCCCATCCCTCGTCTTTCCCATCATGTGGTTGCTCTCCCTACGGAGCGGCAACCTAAGGACTTCGAGACTCCGTCCCCACGATATGTCAGCAAGGACGGCTTTGACTGCTGGGAGACCCTTTTCCAGGTCTGGGCCACTTCAAAGGGAGTTTTCCCTTCTATCACGGTCAGTACTAGGTTACGGACCATGCTCATGTGCTGACAGTGCCTCGGGCGATGCGTGTACTTCTTTACGCCATGCCTCGCGAGACTGTCATGGACTTTCGCCCCTTCCTTGGAGAGTCCAGCATAGGCACGGGTGCTGACCCACGTCGGGGCTGGGAGCTGGCATTGTCCCTTGTTGCTGCAGAGACGCACGCCACCCGCGTGATTCACATCCGCCTTCCACTCCCTTCGTTAGGGACCTGCCGAGCCCGCAACCGCTTACTGGCGGCGCGCAATGCGCATCTACACGCGCCTTGGGACCGCAGGAGGGACACAGCTGTGGACGCTTCGCACGCTCATGATGGGAGTCCGTCTTGAGCATGCTGACATCTTCATGAGGTACCGCGACGCCGTGCTCGAGCCTTTCTCCACCTCCCTTCAGCTTCTTCCTTGGGTGCATCAGCTTTTCCTCCAGGTGACATCCACTAGTGAGGCAGTCGTCGCCCACCAGGAGAGGTCACTTGCTGCACCGGTCATCGCGTCACCACCGACGCCTCTCTCGTAGTTCACTTCTCCATCCTCAAGCACGCCCTCATCTTCCCCTTCCACCCCAGCTACCCCGACTCAACTGCAGGGTGTGGTAGTAGGAGCACAGGGGAAGAAGAGTAGAAGGAAGCATGGCTCGGGCCAGCAGTAGTCACCGTAGCAGCAGTCACCGCACCAGCAGTCATCAGGCAGTAGCAGTAAACGCACTGTTCACTGCTACAACTGTGGAGGCGCTCACCGCTACACCGAGTGCCAGCAGCCGCTCGACTGGACGCAGATCACTCGCAGTCTTCAGGCTGCACACGCACAACAGTCTGCGTTGAGCAGTACAGCCTCTGGTCGTGCGGCGACTACGACCGCAGCAGTTCCTACTTCCCCACCGGCGAGTAGCAGAGACTCAGACCCCCGTGACCGCACCATCGCCGAGCTCCGTCAGCTCCTGGCGCTTTGCTCTCAAGGAGGTGCGAGTGTGTCGTCACAGCCGGGTGGTTCACAGACTGTTTGTTCGTCTATTCTCGTCTCTCGTGATGACTCGTGTGGGGGAGCACAGTTGGCATGTGGTGATGATGGACCTGACAGTACAGATTGGATTTCTTAGTCTCACGTGTGCGCCCTTTGTCATTCTCCCTCCTCTGTTGCCCAGCGCCCGTCTGCAGCCGAGTGTTCCATTGCCCATTGCACCGTGATGTCCTCCAGTCGTGATTCGGGTGGCACTTGGATCATCGATTCCGGTACCACTCACCACATGACATGTCGTAGTAGTGACTTCGCTGTCCTAGGTCCTATGGCATCTGTTCGTTCCGTTCGCATAGGCTCTGGTCAGTCCTTGCCAGTCCAAGGTGTTGGGGTTGTGTGCTTCGATGGTCCATCTGGCCCCTTGTATCTCTCTGACGTGCTTTTTGTGCCTGACCTTGAGCTCATCTTGCTCTCTGTGCGTGCCTGTACTTTGATGGGACTCCCTGTGGAGCACACTGCCGACTCCACGACAATGACTACTCTTGATACTCACACTGTTGTTCTTTGTGCCTCTGTTGTGGATGATCTATATCGTGTACCTCGGATCTCTTCTTCTCCTTGCTCTCCTTCCCCTCCTGCTCGTGTGTTTGCCACAAGTGTCCTTTCTTCTGAGCACCAGCGCCTACTGCATCGAAGTCTGTGTCATGTGGGCTCTAACACTGTGTCGAAGCTCATTAGGACACAGCCCGCCCTCGGTCTTGACGCGGCCTCTTTCGAGAAGCCGCCCAAGACCGATTGTCTGTTCTACGCTCAGGGTAAGATGCATCGCTGCACCTACCCTGACTCCCGTTCTCGAGCCCTTCGCCCCCTCGAGTTGGTCCATTCGGACCTTCTCGGTCCTCTCCCTGTCGAGTGTTTATTCATTTGGGGCCGATATGTCCTGACCCTGACCAATGACTTCACCCGGATGCGGTGGGTCTACAGCCTGTGCTAGAAGAGTGATGCCGCTCTCGCGGTTCGTCTCTGGCTAGTGATGGCTGAGCGTGACTCTCGCCACTCGCTGCATACCGTCCGCTTGAATCGCGGCAGCAAGTTTCTTGGCAAAATGGACAGTTTCTTTGTCGAGCGTGGGATTTTTAACCAGGTCTTTGCTCCTGCCACTCCTCAGCAGAACGGTGTCTCTGAGCGTTGGAACCGCACCATGGAGGATGCGGTTCGTGCTATGCGGTCTGAGTGCAATCTCAAGGAATCCTTCGCCTTCGAAGGATTCGCCTACATGACGTGGGTCTGGAACCGCCTCCCGCACAGTCCTCTTCTGGACCACGTTACACCGTATGAGCTTTAGTTTGGCCACCGTGCCGATCTGCGTCTTGCTCGTGTCTGGGGCTCAGTGGCTTCTGTGTGGTACACGGAGGATCAACAGGGGTCCAAGGTCTCTCCGCGGGGTCGCTTGTGTGCCTTCGTTGGTATCTCCCCGCGGTCGAAGGCCTGGCGTTTTTGGGACCCTGCCCGTCGTCGCATTGTTGAGCCTACGAGCACCTCTTGTCCGGCTGATGTGTCCGTTCGAGCCCCCTCTTCTTCTCGATCTCCGGCTCTTGATGACCCGGCGATCATCGCTGTCGGCCCAGAGACCTCTCCCGTCCAGCCTATCTCCTCTCCTACACCCTCGTGTCCCATAGACACCCATGATGCTGTCCCTCCGTCCACCGGTACTCCTGTCTCTGTGGGTGGTCCTACTGCCGCTCCCAATCTTGTATCTCCCATCCGTTCACCAGCGTGTCCTCCCACTGCATCACCTGCCCCTGTGCCTCAATCCTCACCGGATGTGGTCGTGCCTGTCCCTGAGCCTGCGGTCAGCCCTTCGAGCCCAGGCTACTCGCGTGAGTCCGGTGGTCGTCTCATTTATGGTCAATCATCCTTAAAAAATACGCTCTTCCAAGTGTGTACACGGAAGGTGCACATCGAAGGAAGATTCCAAGAACCTTCATAGATGTTGCATAGAAACCCTTTGAAAACCCGTCGACCCATGAAAAAATGATATTCTTTAAACCTCGTTTCCTCTTCTAGGAGATATGTATATGAAAAAATGTTTCATGGAAATGACGAGTAAAAGATATGTGACATATTTGTAAACACGAACACAACTTTGGTTATTTGTGTTTCAAGCAAGTAAATCAAGACGGTAAGGCATTACATCGTTTCTCGAGACATCGGAATGCATTAGAGACCCAACTGATTGTTTCGAGAGGCAACCTGATGCTCGAGCGACAGCTTTTCTGTTGCTTGAGCGTCACCTTGATCGTTGAACTTTCGGCAGCCAAACTGTCGCGCGAGCGAAGTTCAGGCAGATGCAAAATGAGGTTCCATTTTTGAATAGTTGCTCCGCAACACAGATGTGAACCAGTCTTTTAAATGCTTTGCTTCATATGCGATATGAATGATCAGATTTGAAAATCTCATTGCCTTTTTGTTGGACATTTAAAATGTAGAGGTGAAAGTGGTAAGTCAATGTGGAAATTTCCGAGAGTCCAGTCGACATTGATGGAAAAATGTTGTTACAAAGAGAGAGATTGTGCCGAATATGTATATGCTCAGTTACGCATACCGTGGATACTACTTCACTCAGTCCAAATGGAATAAGGGGGGGGGATGGGGGGGAGAGAACTCGTTCAAGGTGGACGTCGCAAAGTCTCGTCAGTTGTCATAGGTGCGACTAGCTTTGTACACCGGTGTACAATTTTCTCGCGGTTCACATACTCCGCGGACATCACAATCCAATACATTCGTCCAATACACTTTCACTCTTCGGGGGAGGGGAGGGGAGACCAGAGAGGAGCTCCGAGTGGAGATCCTCCTCCCAAAATGTCAAAATTGTATGAGATGAATGTATTGGGATGTGAATCGGGAAAGGGATAGACTTTACACACAAATGTACTCGGTAGAGGGAAAGGACTTAGAAGCGGCACATTGCCCATTTCTCTACAACATTTGTGAACTGTTGGACCCCACGTCCGGATACACAGTCCAATACACTACACCCATACAATCAGGGTCTGGTGGGGGGGACAGTCGCTGGCTGAGTCGACCTCGTGTGGAGATCATTCGACATTATCGTTCAACTGGGTTCTGTTCTGGATTATGCAAAACACAACGCATCATAGCTAACGCATAGGATAGTCATGGAGAATAAGATTTATGTCCATCGATCCCGCTTCATCGAGACCTTTACCGTCGCTTGAGGCACCATATATTTTGTTCACCGGTTTATAATCTTCAAGATTATTCCAGAGTTTGAGACGTTTATTCTCCAAATAATTCTAAAAATACATTTTATGCTTTTTGAGTTACGATTCGACCTCTCTCTCTCCCCCCCCCACTTAAGAAAGTGCATTGGCTGAGTGGTTTAAGGAGTGTATGGAGGGGGGGAGTTGAATGACAATGCACGAATGTCTACAGTCGATAGAAATGATGGAGAACCATTGAATTGATAGAAGAGCAGTGTACGTTAGGGCATCCCCACCATGTACACCGACCAATACTCTCATCCAATACAATCGGGGTCTAGGAGGGGGGGAAGGGTAGCACGTGTCGAATGGTTGGTCGTATGAATCTGTTAACTACCCCGCGTCGAAAGACCAATTCCGGATACAACCGATTTCATTCAACTCTTAATGGAGCATAAGTGATACCACCTTTGGTCTCTTAACAAACCTCAATTCTAATATTATATTGGTAGAGTCATCTATACCATAGGATTTTACGATTTCGTTATCTTATTATAATTGGAAATTCCCTGGATTATCTACTTTTAATTGTTAGTGAACAAAGTAACCTTCATACACCTTAACTTCACGGAAGCTTCCTATCCTTGCATATGTAGATACACACAATGAACAGTGTATAAAAAGCACATGATTAACCATACCTCGGTCGTCTTCGACCGTTGGGCTCCGAAGCCCAGCGAGTGTCAGGTCCCATACCCGGGCGCTCCACTCACAGCGTTGCGAGTGGCGATCCCGGCACAAAGGCCCTCGGCCTGAGTGTCCGTACAGATCACACAAAGGTACATCCAACGTATCCTATAGGGCACGATCTCGTCACTCGCGAGTTTCGTACCGCTTGTGATGCAGCAGCTAACCTTGTGGTTGTCAGGCCCAGTTCTGAGGCGTCTACACTCGCCGCTCAGAGCTCTCCCTCATTGGCGCCTGATCCGGGTACACTGAGGGACGCCCTCTCATCAGAGGATGCCGACGCCTGGCATGCCACCTGCGAGGATGAGCTTCGTGCCATCCGAGAGCACAGAGTTTACGAGCTAGTCGACCTTCCACCTAGGAGGAAGGCGATTCAGTCAAGTGGGTCTTTCGCAAGAAGGTGAAGACGAATGGCTCATAGGAAAATGCCACAAGGCTCGCTTGGTCGTCAAGGGGTACTCTCAAATCGAGGGCGTTGATTACACTGACACGTTTGCCCCTATCGGCAACATGACCTCAGCTCGCGCTCTGTTTGGTGTGGTGGCTGAGCATGACTGGGAACTGCACCAGATGGATGTGAACAATGCGTTCCTCCATGGCTCTTTGGATGAGGAGATTTACGTGGCCCAGCCACCAGGATTTGAGGACGGTGACAGGGTCTGGCGCTTGCGCAATTCCTTGTACGGACTCAAACAGTCTCCTCGGTGTTGAACCGGGAGATCACAGGCACTCTAACTCGTGGGAGATATGTACAGAGCGAGGTAGATCCCTCTCTTTTCATCCGACAGGCACATGAGCAGTTCACTGCCATCCTGGTCTTCCTGATCGCGTCTCCCTCCATGGAGGCCGTGAAGGATGCCAAGACGGTCCTCCAGACTGCCTATAGGATGAAGGACCTTGGTCCTGCAGCGGTGTTTCTTGCCATGGAGATTGTACGAGACCGCAGACGCCGGAAGCCTTTGTGGCATGAGGCCCGATACGCACGCGTTGTGGGGGAGCGCTTCAGTGACCTCCTTGGCGCAGTGCAAATGGCCTCCACACCACTCACACATGACGGGCAGGACACCCTGAAGGTGGACGATCCCACACAGCTGGGGGAGACAGTGGATGTGACCTTGTACCTCTGCCTCATCAGATCTCTGATGTACCTGGCCATTACCACATGCCACGACATCGCTTCTGCAGTCAACCTCCTTGCACAGTTTTTGCAGGCTCCACGTGCTAGAGCCCTCCAGGCGGCTGTGTGAGTGGTGCGGTACGTGGTTTCCACGTCGTACCGCGGACTCTACTTTCGCTGGCAGTGTTCGGTGGTTCTTGATAACTACACCGACAACGACTGGGCCAGGAGCCCAGATGGACGCAGTCGTACCGGTTACGTGTTCCTGCCCGGTGGTACCGCAGTGTCCTGGCATAGTGGGAAGCAGGGCTGCACTGCACGTAGCTCGTCGGAGGTAGAGTCTGTTGCTCTGGGTGTAGGGACTGCTGAGGCAGTGTGGTTGCAGCGCCTGTTCCTTGAGCTGGGTCAGTCAGTGCCCGCCTTTGTGCTTCGTTGTGACAACTAGAGTGCTCTTGCCATTGCAGAGAACTCTGGTTTCTTTCATGCTCGCACGAATCACATTGCGGTTGAGCATCACTTCATGCGTGATTTGGTGGAGCGACACGTGATCTCTGTCATATGGGTCGGCACTAACATGCAGCGTGCTGACTTCTTGACGAAGGCACTAGAGCGCGGGAAGTTTCTGATGGCCATTCGTTCCGTTGGGCTTCACCCCTTGCCTGAGAGTGGTTGAGTACGGGGTGTGTCTGTGTCTGTGTCATGAACGATTTTGCAATCGTTGTTGCACTCGTTTCAGTGTTGCACGTGTATGGACATGCGTACCATCGGGTCATGTGGGAGTGTTGTGATTTGTGACGTTCCTGTCGACCTGTAGAGTTTAGTGTGACCACTTGGTCGTGTCCATGCTCATGCAGATCCCTAATGCGGACCCAGGTGGCACCGGGGCATCGTTCAGTGGTGGACTACCTACACGGAGCTGATCGACGGTCGATCAAGAGTCCTGGATGTTGTTTGGGACCTTCTACAATTTTTCTGCAGCTTGTAGGATTTTATCGGTGGACTGGCCGTGGGCCCGATTTGCATGTCTTTGCATTGTGTGTCCACCGTTTGTTGCCGGATGCATGAATGTAACCAGTCGTAGCATCCGGCTTGAGATTCTACACGTGGAGGTTTAGACGACGTAGCGTTCTGACTTGTCTACGTTGAGTTACGGCCAAAACAATGGTTTTGGGCCGGTTTTAGGACAGACCTTGCACTGCCGCGTGCGACACCCGCCGTGCGCCGTGGTAGATACTTATGCCATGGACCTGTTATTTGTCATTTTTCTCTACAAATTCTATTGAAACATTTCTGATACTTTGCCTTGTGTCCCCTAGTTAGACCCTTGCCGTTGTGTGCACAACTTGTGACTGTCGTCACCGTCTGACCAGGCACTGACGCCTAGTCAGCGGCAATATCGCTAGGAAGCTTCCACGCATTTTCTCAGGA
The DNA here is from genome assembly GCA_023375785.1 of Penium margaritaceum. NCBI lineage: Eukaryota > Viridiplantae > Streptophyta > Zygnematophyceae > Desmidiales > Peniaceae > Penium > Penium margaritaceum. Next base: position 103,535 of record SZWC01004424.1, read on the forward strand.
TGTCCTTGATGACATACTCTGTCCTCATCCACTTGTATAGGAGGTGATGGAGTAATTGTTGGTTGTAGTTGTGACAGACGCAAGTACCCTCTTGCCTTTACGGACACACACACCCCATCACTACAGGTGATTGATCTCAACTGAGGCTTCTTGGTGCAAGGCTGTGATGCAGCATGGGGCACACAGTGGTGGTGACACTATCAAGTTGCCAAGTCGTGACCATAGCACCAACGCCATCCTTACGATGAGCCTTAGTTTAGTGATGACTCTACATGCCAAAATGGGGGATACATTTGTAGGAGTGCATGCTTGTGATGTGACAGGATTCTTACTCACTTGCATGCTTTCAGCGTAGTGAACCGGGTTGCTGATCCCTTGGGACCACACGTCCGGTTTACACCGGCGTGTGAGAAACCGCCTGGAGCTCGTTCGCTCCAGGGTCGGGTTCGAACCCTGGGTGGAGTCCGGGCCCCACGTTGAGTGACTCACGTGGGTGGCCCGGCCGACCGGCACTTAGCACTTTGCTTACTTGTTACTCGCTCACTTGTCTGCACCACCACGTCTGCGGAAGAAGCATAGGGGCAAGAAGGGCAAGGGCCCTTAGCAGTAGTCTAGCGGATTTGGCGGCGCCAGCCTCGTCTTCCATAACTGTGGCCAGTCCACACATGGGTGGTACACGTGTCCGTTCCAGACTGACAAGGCTCGTGTCATTGCCACCATGCGTCGCCAGCGCAAGCGTCACCTTGCCACCACTGTCGTGACCGTCACTGCTCGTACTTCACCTACGCCACTCGCGACGGCTCCACCGTAGTATCTTCCACAACCATCCGTGAGGTAGAGTTAATCGAAGGACTTTTATACACTAGAAGAAGTGTGTATGTATGAAAATGGTGTATTAGGAAGCTTCTAAGAAGGTGGAAACCAGTTAACCATATTGTATGGGTTGAGCTAGAGTTGTGTGCGTGAAATGGGTAAGGGGATTGAAAGGGGGGGGGGACTGGGGGATGGGGGGAGAAGGGCTGGGTTGAAGGTGTATGTGGGGAGTGTATAAGTAGGTGTATGAATGATTGAGTGTTTTCTGATTNGAAGGACTTTTATACACTAGAAGAAGTGTACATATAGGAAAGTGGTGTATTAGAAAGCTTCTAAGAAGGTGAAAACCAGTTAATCATGTTGTATGGGTTGAGCTAGAGTTGTGTGCGTGAAATGGGTAAGGGGATTGAAAGGGGGGGGGGACTGGGGGATGGGGGGAGAAGGGCTGGGTTGAAAGTGTATGTGGGGAGTGTATAAGTAGGTGTATGAATGATTGAGTGTTTTCTGATTTAAAGAATACACTTGTATGTGATTCAAGTGGTTTGAGCTGGATAGGGGGGTCTTGTTGGGTGAAATTGTATATGGGGAGTGAATGTGGAGGTGTAAGAATTGGTGAGTGTGGTGTGGGTGAAATGGAACACTGGTGTATAAGTAAGACGTGGTAAGGCTGGCTTGAGGTAAGAGGAGAGGGGGGGTTGGGAATGAGAGTATATTACGGTGAGTAATGGTCTCATATGTTTGTTTAGTGGTGTATGTTGTTATGTGGATTACAAGAGAGGAGTGTGGAGGGTGGAGGGGATGTGGGTGAAAGTGTATGTGGAGTGTGTATGAGGAGGTGTGCAAAAGAGGTGTGTGGTGGTGATACAAGTGTGCACTTGTGTTTGCTAGTGTCCAGTTTGTAGGAAGGTTCTAGGAATGTGGACACCATTATTTTGTGGGTCAAACTAGAGGTGGGTGGGTGGAATGTATGTTGGGGGGCTAGGGGTTGGGGTGAAAGTGCATGAGGGGAGTGCATGAGGAGGTGCATGAATGTTATTGCATTTTGTGGTGGTCTTTGTCCACTTGTGCATTGAATCATGTAGGTAGAGGTAAAGGTGGATGTGAGGGGGTGGGGGGTATTGAGTGGAAGTGTATATGGGGAGTGGACGTGGAGGTGTAAGATTATTTGGAGATTTTACGTGGTGCACCAATGAGTGTATGGGTGAGTCTGTAGAAATTGTGGACATTGGTTTGAGTGATGTTTTAAAACTATTTTTGGTGGTGATTGGATGGGGGAGAGAGGGGAGGTGTCCGAGTAGAAAGTGTATGGGGATATTGTACGTGGAGGTGTATGGTTGGATGTATGGGCTATGTGTAAGAAGTTGTACTTGTGTATATTGGTTTGAGTGACTTTTTTGAGATTGCTTGGGTGAGGAAGGGGTAGGGGGGGTGGGTTTGGGAAGTATCCATCTGATGAGGCATAGTGTTACTGAACATCCCTCCATTTTTAACTTTCCTAGGCAATGACAGGCTACATTGGACACCCTTTTGGCAAAAAGGCATACGTTTATAACAAAACACACAAATGGTTAGGAATGTATTTAAGGAGATCGCGTATATTGATCCTGATCGTCAATCTGTACCAAACGTGGGTCAAAGTGTGACATTTGGACTGTTCTGCTCGAATGTCATAAGACACACTGTTGACCGCCCCTCGACCGGCGGTCAAAAAATCAACCTGTCGCTCTAGCGACAGGTTGGTACACGTGGCACTCTCCAACCTCCCCTCCCCAAACCGAATTCAAATGTCTACGTGAACAATGAGTGAGGCGGTGCATGACTGTTCGCAGGCGTATTCGGCTTCATTGATAAACTATTGTGTTTAGTCAAGGACATGTCGAGGAAATTTCCTGAATCACACTTCTGTACAATTTTCTTTGACATGATACTAGAAAGACAAACACTTCCATATGCACCCACGTCATACACTTCAGGTTTGCGGGGGGGGGGGGGATCTGGTTCCAAATTATGTGTGCCAACAAGCCCCCCCCCCCNCAGGCGTATTCGGCTTCATTGATAAACTATTGTGTTTAGTCAAGGACATGTCGAGGAAATTTCCTGAATCACACTTCTGTACAATTTTCTTTGACATGATACTAGAAAGACAAACACTTCCATATGCACCCACGTCATACACTTCAGGTTTGCGGGGGGGGGGGGGATCTGGTTCCAAATTATGTGTGCCAACAAGCCCCCCCCCCCCTCCAGCGGATAAGTGCATGTGATGAGTGTTGGTGGAAGTGTACAAAAAACATTGCATGAGGAACGACTAAATTTCCACAAGTGCACAGGTCTATGCATTGATCGTAAGCCGTCGATACACATCAATCTACGGTCCATGTGTCTCCATTTCTTGAGTGCTTGCGGTGACCCTAATGTACTCACCGGTTATACGTCGGTATGTTTCCGACATGAGAGTTCCAAGTAATCTTTCATCAAACGGCAGCTGATGGTAAACCACTCGATCGTCGGCAACCCCCCCTCCCAGTCACCACAATAATGTATAGTGTGAGTGCATGTGGAAGTGTACTCGTCGGAGTACACGTCAAAAAGATTTGTACACAAGTGCGAGTGAAAGATCCTTTGTGGATGTTTCGTGAAGAAAAGACACTAGTGTACACTGATTCGAATATGCCTGCGAAAACGCGAGCACCGTCGTATGCACTCCCCACGTGCACTTTGTGGTGTCGGTGGGTGGGAGGGGGGACTGAGCGAACCTGGAAAACAGGCCTGCGGATATCACTATTCTTGATCAGTCCTAGTTGCGAACTTTACAATGTGGAACTTAGTCATGCGGAGCCTAGAACGCCCAATCAAATCCAAAAATAGGTATGCTAACAATTTCCAAACGTTAAATTTCCAAAAATTCATTTTGTGGCTAACAGAAGTAAGAATTCATGGTAAATTTTATCTATGTCAAATCCATGCTCTTGAATTCTCTCTCCATAACAACGTTTCAAACCTTTTTTGAACACTCCATGTCATTACGTATAAATAATGACATAAGCCTTACACAAATGTTTGGACAAAATATGCGATTTGTGTAGGTACACCTCATTTAATTGTGTGAAACTTCTTGGAAAGAAGAATCATGGTGAGATGACTCTATGTGAAGTGTGAATGGAAAGGCTAGAAAATGTCTGGGAAGGAAAATTCTTGCGACCTTCAATTGTTAGGGAATGACATGTAAGGGAATTTCTTAGTAATTTCTCGTGTATGGTAAAGTGATGTGTGCACTAATCAATGTGTGTATGAATTAAGGGTGATTGATCCTAAATGCCGTCCGTGCCCGCTCCTCCGTCACCGGCACCTCCGGTGATATCTCCCTCCTCCTTCCTGGACTCTGACGCCATTACACCGCAATCGGTTTACTCCGTCGGACCCTCCACCCACGAGCGTCCCCTAGAGCAATTCATCTCACTTCAGCTCCATCTTCCTCGCCCTCCTCCCCAAGGAAGTGCGAGCTGCATAGTCGCTATTTCCTCCCTACCCTCCATGACAGATTCTGTGCTGCGATCGTGTCCTGTATCTTCATCCACACCATCCTCTGCCGTGCCTTTTCCACCTTCTCCTGGCCGTCGCATGGCTGGATGACTGGCAGTCCCGGTTTGCACCTTCGTCCACCGCGTCAGCATCGCTTGCACATTGCCATGTGACTGTCAATGACCTGGCCACACCGTCCAAGATCCGTCAAAGACCTGGATCATCGTCCTCGGGGCCACACATCACATGACGGCCTCGCGTGAGGCCTTCAGTGTCCTCGGTCTCGTCACCAATGTCATCGGGGTTCGGACGGATTCTGGTCAAGTGTTTTCCATTCGTGGTGTCGGTGTCGTTCATTTCCGTGGTCCTGCTGGTGATATCGTCGTGACTGGCTTCCTCTTCGTCCCTGGCCTTGAGCTCACCCTCCTGTCTATCACCACCCTTGATCACATGAGCCTGGATGTTCTATACTCGCGTGGTATGGGCACTGTGTCCTTGCGTCCATGAAGTCGTGGCGTTTTGCATGCCACCACCCGTGGCAACTTGTGGCACGTACCACGCCTGTTCGCTTCTATCTCTGTCCCCTCCTCATCGCCCGACACTGGCCACGTGTTGGTTACTAGCACGCTGTCGCTGCAGTACACGTGTCTCCTATATCGCTCCATTTGTCACGTCCACTCTGTCGCTGTTGACAGCATGCTTCGTACGCAGCCAGCCATGGGCCTTGACTCAGCCTCCTTTCATCTGCCGTGTCCCACCGACTGCAATGATTATGCTCAGGGGAAGATGCACCGTTCCACCTACCCCCTCTATGTCTCTCGAGCGGCCGCCCCGCTCGACTTGGTCCACTCTGATGTCATGGGTCCCCTTCCGATAGAGTCAGTTGGTGAGCACGGTCATTATGTCATGACACTTACTGGCGACTACTCTTGCTTTCGTTGGGTCTTCTGCCTTTGGCAGAAGAGCAACATCACTCCAGCCATTTGGCACTAGCTCATCCGTACTGAGCGCGAGTGTTTTCACCCCCTCTATTGCTTCTGTTCCGATCACAGGGGTGAGGCTATGGTAGAGACCACACTCTTCCTCGCCTCCCGTGGTGTCCATCATGAAACATCGGCATCTTACACGCCTGCCCAGAATGATGTCTCCGAGCGTTGGAACCACACCATGGCCGACGCCGCCCGCACCATGCGAGTCAAATCCGACATCTCTAACCGCTTCTATTTGAGGCCATGACCTGCATGACGTGGGTCTGGAACCAGATTCTCCAAGGACCCATTCCCCGTCAGTCCACACCATACCAGCACTGGTGTGGAGAGCGAGCTGACCTACGTCCGGCCCGGTTCTGGGGCTGCATAACCATCGTGTGGTTGCCTATCCCACACTTGGGTGGCAAGCTCGAGCCTCGTGGCCGTCCCTACACCTTCCTTGGCGTCTCACATCAGTCAAAGGCATTGCGTTTCTGGGATCCCACCCTGCACTGCATCGTTGAGTCCTGGGATGCCCTCTTCTTTGAGGAACTATTTCCCCGCGACCTTGTTTGCTGTGGTGCATCAATGTTCCTCCCGTTGCCTGGGAGAATGGTGGGTCCGTCCTCCGTCCAGCTGCGTCCGGGAATTCCATCGTATGCGCTCGCGGGTCGGTATGCGTCGGCTGCCCCTTTTGTGTCCGCCAGCCCCTCAGGGCTGGCTGCCCCATTTTTGTCCGCCAGCCCCTCAGAGTCGACTGCCCCGTCTGTGTCCGCCAGCCCCTCAGGGCCAGCCACCCCATCTGTGCCCGCCAGCCCCTCAGAGCCGGTTGCCCTGTCCGTACCCGCTAGCCCCTTAGGGCCGGCTGCCCCGTCCGTGACCGCTAGCCCCTCACGTCCGGCCGCCCCGTCCGTGTCCGACAGCCCCTCAGGGCCGGCTGCCCCATCCGTGTCCGCCAGTCCCTCATGGCTGGCTGCCCCGTCCGTATTGGCACGCTACACACGTAGTCTGGACGGGAGCCTTGGACCCAGGACAACAGCGAGCACTCAGGCCGCTTCCTCACGTCCTCTCGCGCCACGACCCCCTGTCATCCCACGAGGCTCCTCACCTCATGTCAGACCCACTTCCAAAGTTGTGAGTGGGGACCCCGGCACCAAGGCACTTGGCTTGGCCACACTATCAATCATCACTGACCTAAATCCAGGGTCAGCTAAGCACCCCAGCCAAAACCAGCTGCAAAAGACAACCACATTGTTCAATGTTTTGGCAAAACATGGAAACACTACACTTGTGCTGTTATATTCATTGTCGCATCCCATGTAAATAATAAGAAAACATAAACCGTCATGAATCCATATAATCCCAAAATGTAAGTGCTACAATACCCACTGTTCCAAGAACATATATATGATACCGGAATTGTATTCATGATTTTTCAGAAGTGGGCAACGTGGTCATGCTTTATCGGTATTCGCGTTTTGTGGACAAGGTGGTCAGTGGGTAGTTGGTCAATTTCATGAGGAAATTGGGTAGTCGGGAAGGCCGACACTCAAATCGTGGGTAAAAGGGGATTATTCCGTTTCTCTTGTGTATATTGCACGTGCCCAAGATCCAAATTTTTGCTTATATGTTCAAGCGTCTCGAGATATGGAAACCTGCCTAGCTTTGGTTTCTTGACGATTCTAGCATGCTAGTGTGGAGCTTTTATGTGTTTTGGACATGTTTTCCATCTTCTCAACAGTCGAGGCCCAAGGACTCGGTGACCTACTTTGGTAACTTGTGAGACCTGTCACGTCTTATTTTGGTGTCCTATTGTGTGTATCTTTCCCATATGTATATTTTCATGTTGTGGGAATTACAAGGCTAGCCGCTAGTCTCCAATGCATAAACCCACTATGGGGCTCACAATAGTATCTCCCTTGTTAGTCGCTTCCGCATTTTAGACTGTTGCATGTCACTTGTTGAAAAGATCCTCCATATATTTTGGACGTTGCGCACCCAGCCCAAACTCATTCAGATGGATGCAACATCCACAGTAAGGTGTGATGAGGCCAAAGTGTTCCGAGAAGACCACAACCACAAAACAAACCATCATATGGCACGAGGAAGCCACAACACAAGTTGTCGGTAAAAATATGAGAATAATGAGTATATCCTTTCAATGTCGTGTCAACAAACGTGAATCTCAAATCCCCATAATAACATGCCAGTCTCTTTTGTGTAGCCTGTGCCACGGTGAAAATTAGGAACTATGACAACAACATGAGTCCCACCTACAGGGCTTGCATAAAACTCAACCAAGGTAGATACTATGAATGCACTCGCCAAGCCAAAGAAGATGGCGTTTCTATCACAGGTTGAACATTGACTACTGGGGCTGTATTCTTAAACGCGTTCATAACCTGCCACATGACGTAAGAGGTGACTGGACTCCGCTGAAATTGTTCACAAAGTTTCCACACAAACATGGCATGGCATACACGTTGTAAGTGCATGAAGAACTTCTCGTCCATTCATATCCAAGTTTCATGAATGGAGGTTGATTGGCGGATGAGTGGAATAATGTTGTACCATGTTTTACACAACATCTGGCACGTGTTGAAAAACAGCTACGGAGTACCTTGTAGTAATTCATGCAACCATGAAAGACCTCCATACTGAATATTTTTCATGGGTCAATAGTCCAACATTAAGACTTTGTGATGTAGCACCCATACAAACAAGTATTGCATCATCCAAAGGAGTAGGTCATAAAGTTGCAGTGCACGCTAAAAGAGTTCTCAAATAGCGATGGACCAAAAATTAGGGTGGTCCATGATGGCGTTGTCTTAAATGACCTGGGCTACTCGTTGCTAAATACTATCCTTTGAATTCGAGGAGTCAAACCTCTTGCCACAATGCATTGTCAGTTTGCCATCATGGTGAGTGGTCCACAACTGGAATGCAACGAGTGCATATATTGACCAATCTATGACATACTTGCCGTCGTGAATCCACAAGGTCAAGGGATCGAATTTGTGATAACAATAATCCCAACATCTCCATCGATGCAACGCTATCCATGGCTTGATTTGTGGATATCCTTGACACATATTGGCAATGAATTCACTTCACACTGGGGGTGCAGTAAACAGCACCTGACAATGAATCAACACGCTCATCGAGATACCATCGATGCTAAATACAAGTCACCAACATCCGTACGGGGCCATGGACATGGGTGCTGCTTGGAATCACCGGTTTGCGTCGTTTGGCAATGACCACCACCAAACGTGAAGGTATCTAGGAGTTTTTTTTTCCACGGGGATTTATACTCATCAATGTTCTGGTAGTTTGGCTTGACCCTTCTGGTTGATCCATTCCAAAGGGATTATGTGCCTCTTGCTAAAAAAACCAGGTGGGTCCAGCACCGCAAAAATGGCTGAAAAATAACCAGTGAAACAAACCTCAAGTAAACCAATCAAAGTCAACCTGTAAATTTTACAAATTGTTTGATTTTCTATGTATGTAAGAGATTGAAAATGATTGCTATGGACCTAACCAATAACAATGGCCCCTCTCACATTATCTCATGGCAACTCCAAGCTACACTTTGTGTTCCCTCTTTTACACAAATGGCAAACCAGATATTGTGTTCAGGCATCTTCTCTCAAAAGGGCTTCGGTTGCACGGTAGTATGAGAACACTTCATATCATTTGTATGCGATACTACTAGCATTGACCTATATCATAGGATTGCATCCAACAATATGACACTGGGACAACATGCTAGGAAGTTGGTACAACCCCAAAGGTGTAGCAACTCTCCTTGATCGCATAATTTATGGTCAAAACGTTGTCAGCCAAGCTGCCTCCAATTCGTTTTTCTTGTCTTGTGGAGTGTAACATCATCAAAGTGAAGCATGTCATCGTATTCATGGAATCATTCCAGTTTTGTTTCCGTTTTTTTTTCAGTTTCGTTCCCTTCATGGCCCTCTCACACCATCATTGAACGAGTTTTGATGCAGAAAAGCGGGCGCCATCAAGGGGAAAAACCAAGCATGGGAAGAAACCAAGCATGTTTGATGCAATTTGAGACAAACAAGGCAACTCAACTCATCGCAACTTCTTGTGGTGATTTGAGTTTGTTCGGTGCGAGCAAGACAAGAAGTTTGACAGCACGAGAATCTCATAATTACAGATCCATAGTGCCTAGAAAAAGAAGATAAAACATGTGTCAGATAGCGCTGATCAGTTTAATCCAATGACTACATGCCACACCCCATGTGCCAACTCAACTAGAATCGCATATTCACGGATTCCTTGCATATATAGTCACTTTTGTGCACCTAGAGGCACTTCCCTTTTTGTATGTTCTCTATCAGACGAGTCCATCCCCCTCCTGGAGTGTACGAGGAAAGCGTACAAGGATGTGTATATGGTGGAAGTTGTAAAATTTATGCCAACGACATCTCACGATTTCCTAAAAAAATTCTCACAACACTATGTAAGTGTCTTGCTTTCACACCTGTCCACATACGCTATCTCATGCACTCCTCTCACACAGTTTCTTATTTGGAGGAGAGGCAGACCGGTCCGTCAATATCGTTGGGTCCCAGGAGTGCACTAGGTGAGTATGCGATGGGGTATATGTGGTAGAAGTTGCAAAACATGCACTAATGCACATCTCTTGTCTTGTGAAAAACTCTCACGAGACTACAGTAATGCCTTTCCTAATATCCTCCCATATATCACATATCATACACTCAACTCATACACTTTCCCGTTTTGGAGGAGGGGATGGGGAGATGGGTCGCTCGACTTTTCTTAGTCCATCCTCCCCCAGAGTGTATGAGGAAAATGTACGAGGGGGTGTATGTGATTGAAGTCGAAAAACATACACTAGTGTACAATTGTGACTTTGCAAAGTTTTGCGAATGGGGCATAGATTCCGTGACAACCCGTCACTAAGGGGTTTCACAATCCACTCAGTGGTAGTCATTGTTCCTGTTTGAGTATCTCATTATAGTTACTTTGATTGGGGGTTCCGATAATCCCCCATGCAAAGAAGCGAACCTGCTGGGTCCCGCTACCGCAGGGTCCACTAAGAGCGTAGGCAAGCAAAAACATTAAATCCACAATCTAAGGAGTAATTAGGGGATGGGTTTGTTTCAGGTCTTTTTTGTGAGTGGTATGAGTGGGGAACCCGAGATTCCCCCATACAATAGAAAGGAACTTGTTGGGCCCCGCTAACGTTGGACCCACCAAGAGCCTGGGCACGCATGAACATAAAACCCCCAACCTTGGGTGTAATGTGGGGATGGTTTTTTCCAGGTTTGACTGTTAGACGTGGGGGTTCATATGCAACCGGGATGGAAGGAAAATAAACCAGGGTTAGAGACACCCCATGCATTACACGGTACCTGCCTGGCCCCACAAATAGGGAGGGCCCAACTGGTGCGTGGGTCATCGCTCAATAAAGACCATTATGGTTTAGATGACCCCAAGCAAGAGAGGCGAGGAAAACCAAACAATAAGAGGTCTGTTGCATCATTACAAAGGTGACAAGCCGGGTATTTGGACACAAAATAGGTCATGTGTTACTCCACGACGTGTTTCAATAATATTTGACAAAAGATGCAAAACATGTTTGTTGCCAGGAAATCAGCAAGTGTTGGTTGTGAAACTGTTATGAATGTTCCTCACATGCTCACACATCATGTACACAACCAAAGTAGTACATAATTCATGTTTGACTGACCATAAGTACAATGAACCACCAGTTTGTCGAGCAAGCCCATAAGCATGATGTTTTGCGTGATTATGCATGTAAGCCGAATACAGATTTGGGTACGAGATAACTTATCCGAAATCCCTAACTCCTTTTTCAAAGGTTCATCGAGTGCATCATGAAGGCGGGTCATCCAACGAAAGAGCCACGATGGGTATCGACGTGATCCGCCGCAGCCTCCATCAATGCAACATCGCGGTCATGGGTTGAAAAACCATTGCCCAACGCGCCGCCTTGGCCATCAACATAGGTAGCGTCAGGTGCTTCTTATGTCTGTGGCTTGGATATTGTGGTTGAGGGATAGGGAGGAGTGACCTTTGCAACGACATGGTCACCGATGGTTGAAACATTGGGGCTGTTGAGGTAAAGCCGATGTGGACGAAACATTTCAATTGTGGTGCTCAAGGAACACGTGTATCACATATGCATGCGACATGATATCTGCCAACGAGCCGTTAGGTGCTGTATGGGCTCTCGTGAGCTGGCTTACATGTAGCAAAGATCTTTCACTAGAACTGCACAAGAGGACCCAAACCGTTGTCCTATGGACCAGCAAATGACAACGAGACACATAGCATAGGAGTACCTATGGTGGTATGTGACTGTTAGAGGTTGTGTTGGAGGTGGAGATGGTCGCCATTGTAAGCAGAGGTTGTGGTGACAATGAACGGATGGGAAAGTTCTGAGTGTGGTTGGTCAACCCGTAGGATGGTTTAAACTAAACAAAAATATGATAGGAGGACATTGATATTTTGTCGACGTGGGGGTGGGAATCGAGGGATGCACTCCGACAAGTGCGTTCCACAGTACGTTGCACTTTGATTCACGTGTTTGCAAATGGAAGTTCAAATGTATGGAATGTTAACCATGACAAAGTAATGAATGCGTGCCATTGGATGAATGGAAAAAGGGAAAGACATGATATTTCACACTCATCAATAAACAATGATGAAGCTCACCACACTAGGACTTGAAGCCATTTGATCGACTGGAATGGATGAAAAATGATCTCAAGCATAGGAGGAATACAGGAGACATATGTGTGGTATGCGTCTTTAGACCTAGGTCCTCATGCGAGGCTTTGCATATGTAGTTTAAATTATATGGAGTGCATCTCTTGGATGGTGACCTCTATTAAATGCCGTGATTTTGACATGATCATTGTAGAAAATTCCGTGACGAGCCATAACGTGTTTTGCCACCGCTATGGGTGTCAAGAGAGAAAGAATAGAAAATTTCTACATGTCCACGTCGTAACAAGCCAAAGGCGGTACAAATGTCAAAATAGGAGCATACAATATTCGTGAATATGGTCGGTCCGTTAATAAATCAATGTTAACATCTCCCTTTTCTGGACCTCTATTGTTTTTTTGTTCCCTTTGCCCTGAATGGAATAATATGACAGTCTTTAGTGTGGCCTTTGACAAACTCGGTTGCCTCAATTTACCTACTCGCTAACAAAGCACAACTCGTAATAGGAAGCATAAAGTATGTACAAGAAAAATGCGTGCCATATTTTCCATGCGGCTCTACGACTACATTGATGCTACGATGCTCGTGTGTTGGGCATGAATAGTGCATGCACTATGTAAACACAACTCCTTGGATAAGTCTGCCCAAGAATAAAAGATGAGTCATTGATTACTCTTTAATGCATTCTACAACAAACTGGATAGGAAGCTTGGCCCACTAGGCCAAGACCGTGGTAAATGAGGGTCTCCGACCCTCCACCCATCTCATCCAACTGTCCACAGGCTGGGACCTGTTCAAACCACGGTGAGAGGTCGGGCTCTGCTACAATCCTCCAACCTAGGACTGGACCCACAGTCGGTGTCCATAGAGGGACTCAAGCCCTAACACTCTCGTACCAACGAAATCAATTCGACGAGAAGCTTGGTCCACTGGGCCAAAACCATGGTGATTGAGGGTTCCAGACCCTTGATCTCGTCCAAGTGTCCATAGGCCAGTGACCCATTCAAGCCATGTGAAGAGGTCGGCTCGTGCTACACACTCATAAGCAATCTCAAACATTTGGCACAAACTAAATCAGGCTGCATGCTTCCACGCGGGCTTGCTAGTTCATAAACCGCCCTCTACAAGGCAGGAAGGATAAAAAATCCACGAATTTGTGACATTGGAACACAACCCAGTGCAATGTCACGCAATCCATTACGATGTAATGCAACTTTATTGTTTGTATTCAACAATGTCAAACCTGTTCCATTTGGAAAAACAACTTTTGTGTGTTCTCTCTTAGAATTTTGCATACACACGTGTCTAATGTGGGCAGCAACCACGGAAAAGGAGGGCCACAACAACATGGTAAAAATGCTTGAAACCCATAATCGTTGCAACGAGAATCAACATAACAACCTCCACCTCTTGCCACTTGAGGTCACGGTTGGAGGTTCTGTGCAAACCTGCTTAAAACCTCATACTTGGAAGATCGGGATGGGGATTCGTCGGTCGTAGCGATCGGGATTCAACAAGTTTATAGCAGTGAAGATGAAAAGTTTATAAATAAATAGACACATTAATGGTTTCCCCACATACCCTATGGTGTGTTCTCGAACGTTTTTGGTGTATATTGTCGTCAAAATTCTGTATGTAATGCCCACAAAAATGTACATATGCAGGTTTGGCATGGCGCCGACTACAACGTATACTACCCGTTGCCAGCGGAGCTCTTGGCCGACGGCCGAGAGCACTGTCGGTTTACTTCACACGTGGTTTGCACACCTGTAAAGTGAATCTTTTGAATGGAATCGAGCAAGTAATGACCAATGGGCTCTCTTGGATTTGTCGCAATCAATTGAGGTATGATGAAAACCTTCATGGCATGTATCGACACAATAACTTTGTATGGACTTCTTGTAGTGACATTTGCTGACGCTTTATAGTGGAGGGGCGAAGCGCGATGATCTCCATGACAAGAATGGAGGCAAAAATGGCGAAAGATCTCATTGTGGGGTGTTCTATAACGTCTTTTTCGTATCTTTTATCTACCGTGAATGACATGGCAGGTCTGTTTCAGGTACATACTAACACATTTTTGGGTTGGCACGTTACATCCGTATCGCGCATGTTTTCTGGCTGTATATTGTTGAGTAGCAAGTCGCGCCCACGACCTCCATGATCGATTTCCAATACAAAATGTCAAGATTTGTAGCGAAATCAGTTATCTATGAATACATTTATCAATTTTTCAATTTTCACTACTATAAACGTGACGAATTCCGATGGCTACGAGTGACAAGAATTCACCCTTCGGACAACTACAGTTCGAGTTTCCACATTCATTGTTTTCAATAATAGTCGCCCAGAACCTCGAACCGCGACCACGAGCGACAAAGGACGGTTGTTGCAAGGTTGTGACGACGCGGAGCAATGGTTGTAGGCTCGACACATTTTCTCCATGTTGTCATGGCCCTCCTTTCTCATGGCTGCCGCCCAGATTAGACGCGCGTATATACATTCTTCTAAGAGAGCGCCCACAACATTTTTTTTGCTAGAGGGAACATGTTCAATTCCATTAGATATAAGAAAAAAAGCCACGAAATACCTCATTCATATGGGAGGACATTGCACCAGACCTGTGCCATGTTCCGAAATCGTTTTATCGTGACGTATATCGAGCGGGAGGTGGTTCGGATGGTCAACCGAACCCAAGTCGATGGCTTGGTTCCCGCGCTCCCGGTTTGGATTTCGTGGTTCCACGATTCTTGTCGTAGAGGGCCTGCCGAGCCTCTTTGTCGTCACGATTGTCAAAATATCCTCGAGTCGCTCGGAAGTACCCCACGATAAAGTATCGTGGCTACGACAATGTATCGATACATGTCATTACTTTTTAACCTATTTCCGGATGGGAGTAATCGCAGTCATCTAAGGGCATGCATTCGTTCTCGTTTGCTCATTTGAATTTTCATACGTTTTAGTGATTTCTCTTCAAACAGACAAACGATGGAGCTCGCTCAAGTCACGTCGGCTGCATTGCTTTTGTCGCGCATGTAAGCGCTTTGGCGTGCAATCGCTCATAACTATTGTTCGTTCCACTCATCGACAGTTACATAAGTTGGCGCTATAACCCGTCTCTTCTACGCATCGCCATGGACCCTACGTCTCCATCTCTTGCATCGTAGTCTGCAACGTCCAACGACTCCTCTGCATGTTGTCGTCCACAACCCTTCAACTCACCTGCCGCATCTTCCCCTGTTGTATTCACCAACCGGACCCACATCAGCTATTCCAATTGCTTTCGTGGACCTTGGCATTGGGAAGATGTGCGCCTGTCCCTTGTGCACCACGGCGGCTTGGACAACACCTTCAACGGGCACCCTCTTGTTGGAGGCGACAATTCTGCCATCACCCGTGGGGAGTACTTCCCCACCCCCCTTTGGCAATCGCTACTACTACGTAGGTATCGCTCCGATGCCAGGGTTCCGTCTGCCACCACCACATGCGCCATATGCTGTGGTTGCCAAACCCGTGCTGGCAATAGCGCATGCAGGTCATGCACGAGCTTCTGACATACCTGTGGCTTCGGAGGCTCCCATATCCTCATCCCCTGCTCGTAGTGATCGCTCAATGCCTTAAACACTGCCGAAGAGCTTCTGGAACAGTGACCGCGACACCATCCTTGTGAGCACCGCCCTTGTCCACGCCCCAACTTCCGCAACCAGTCTGGTTTCCTGACCAAACTATACGATTATATCTGGCCGAAGGGAGTTATGGTTTATCACCCTAAATTCATACACTCAACAATTAGAGTATCAAAAAGTGTATTACGAAATAGAAGCAGTTCTCAGAAATCGTCAACATCAATTCATGTCACTAGATCCCAGAATAACATTCCTTGTAAAATCAGTCAGTTATTATGGATTATATGTACTATGTGCCAATTTCTAATAGAATTCTGTGTTCATTGATATGTTCACTTCCCAATACACTTATTGAACCACAGTTTTAGGGGTGAGGTGATTGGTCATAAATGGCTTAAGGTGAGCACCGTCTTGGTTTGGAGGAAGACCTGTCGCTGACGCGGATTTGCTTGTGCATCAAAAACCTCATCACCACGTGGAAGCTCGTCTATGCTATAGCTGGGCAGAGTGGTGGCCCGCTAAACAGGAGGACATGGCGGCTGGAGCTTTCCAACGTCGCATGGGCTGACATCAAGAAAACCCACCTCGAGCAAGCTAGACTAGAGAGTAAGTGTTTCACATGGTACGACATGACGACTAATTTATGGAGCGTTGACCAAAGTGCGTGGTGATGCCGTCATTACGCCCGACCAAGTTGCACCATTGGATGAGGAGTGCATGGAGGTTGAGGATCTAGCGAAGGGAGTGAAGCGCAAGAGTGGACTAGATAGACAGTTGGAGAAAGCGGGAGAAAATAATTAAAGCTGTAGCTAAGGTGGAGTGTGTGATTAAGGATGATGGACCACAAACCACGTACTGACAGGCAGTGACTATCATAGGCAACATGCATGACATGTCTCTTCAACGCAAGCTTGTGCTGTTGCGTGCTATGAAAAAGGATATGCTTGTGTGCGAGGACTCCGTACGCTCCCAGGGTGAACTGGGTGCTGCTGTCATGCAGTCCATCTTGGACAATATTGAGCCAGTACCAAGCTACCGTGGTGAGACCATGGAGCATCATGAGGGTCGTGCAACTCGTAGCAGTATGACTGCACATGTGTTTGTGCATCCACAGGTTAGACAACCAAGGTTGGTTGCTGCTGAACCCATGGATGGTGAAGATGTGGAGGAGAGCAAGAACATGTAATTATCTTAACCGCTACTAAACATCATTTATACTTCCACTCTGTGCTGTGTCGGATCCACATGCCACGCCGTCGTTCAATGTCCCTTCAGAAGGGACGGTCAATTCGAGGTGCTACATGTGACGCGAGAGCTGTCATTGTTGCGCCAACTGTGACAAAACCATCAATGCCGGGTTCAAAGCCACGCTGACACGGAGCCGTTGAAACAATATCGGGCACGAACGCCATGTTTCAAAATTTGTCATAAAAATAGAGGGAAAACATGTGTTGTGAGCCCACAACAAAACATGTCTTACAACATATCGTGGTCCGCCAAAAAAGTGCCTCGGAGCGATCGATCACGATATTTCGATTTCGGAACGCGGCACTGATTTCTGGCAGTTTGTCTGCCCAACCACTGTGCTTGTAAGAAATCGTCAGCCAAGCCTCTTTCCGCCCAATACAAGATACCCAAAAAAAAAGTTGGGGAACGCGGCACTGACATTTTATTTTGGTCATCTGTCGTGGAGGTACTGGGCGGGACTCGCTCCACAAGAAGATACAACCATGCATGAAAACATGCATGACGCAGCTGTAGCGTGAGGAACAAAAAATGTGTCAGCATCTGTCTCAAGCAGACCTGCCACGTCATTGGCGGTGGATACAATATACGACAAAAAGAACTTGCGGAACAACGCACATGACTTGTGTCGAACGACACGCGCCATCGAAAGCAGCGACCACTGCACAGCGGTGGTTGGGAGTGGCACCGACTTCACTACCAACCGGCGGTGACGCAGACGCTAACTGCACGTGTCGAAGTTTCCGATCGTCTGCTTCTACCCACTCCACTCTCTTTCCCACATTTTGCAAGGCCAAGGTCCAGGAGGCGAGTGACATCGCCCACGATGGCTGCCCCCGAGTTTTGCAAGACCTGGCGCTAGTTGCCCTCCCGAAACTACTGACGACTCTGGATTCTGACCACCCCTTCGCCTCCTCGTCGGCTGAAAACAACACGTCGTTGCCAGGTCGTTGCCTTGTCAAGCCAGCAAGACGCGCAAAGGAGGCGGTCGTGCACCTTTTTTGGGAATTCCTCGGTGAACGAAACAGAGAGTAGAAGGCGAAGAAGAGAGAAGAAACTACAGAGGTGAAGTTCCATGCGCGGCGGCGCGGGCGAGGACCTCCTTTCAGAGGCAGCACCTGCGTCTCGCCTGCGGCCCGGCGACATGGCCTCGTCAGCGCGGGGCGGTGGATCCGAACGCGGGAGTGCGAGCGGCTCTCACATCCCACTGGACGACGAGGAAGCGCTTCTGGAGGCTCTGGAGGGGCTTGGCTCGGGCTCTGGCCCGGAAATGGACGATTCGGCTTACCTGGACAGCCAGAGGGGCACGGGGCACCACCACCACCACCGTGAAAGCAACCATCAGTACCACAGCGAGCCGCAGAGTGACGGGGGTTATGCGCGGTGGAGTGAAGGAAGGGTGGGGAGAACGGGGTTAGCGGAGGCCGAACCGGACCAGCACCATCAGGCAGGGAGAGGATTAGGGTTAGGGTTCCGGAGTTCCTCCGAGGGAGGCAGGCCTGTGGCAGATGAGTACCAAAGCCGCCAGGAGCAGCATGGTGGGTCTCGGTTGAGTTCGTCCACCCGAACCTCTCCGGCGCACAAGGGCTATGGGACTGACAACTCCCCCCTACCCCCGTCCGCTCGAGGGCGGTCATCAAATAGGACTGACGGGATTGCCAGCGGGCCAGAGGACCACCAACACCACCGGTCTTCGGCGCACAGAGTCGGAGCCGGGGCTGCAGGAGCCAGGCGGACATCCCGTGTCCGCCCTGCCAGAGGGAGCAGTGCCGGCAGTAGCGGGAGCAGCGGACGGCATGGGAGCGCCGGCAGAAGGGCCCTGTTGGGACTGTCGGATGCGGACGACGACGAGGAGGATGAGGACGAGTTTTTGACGACGGTGCCGCCGACGGCGTCGGACGTGTTGTCGGGCGAGAAGCCGCGGCAGCAGCGGCCGGTGTGGAGGGCGCCTGCGTCCGAGAACCTGAAGAGCGACCGTGTGCTGTGGCAGTCGAGCCTCGACGAGAGCGAGTTCTCAGGGAATGAGCTGTCGGGCCCGCTGGAAGCGCGTCGGAATCTTCGGTCCAAGCTGGCAAACGCCAGGTTATCGACACCCCCCCAAGCAGTGCGCGGTGGCTCCTCCTCTTCTTCTTCGTCTGCTGCTGCACGGAGGAAGGGGGCTGGTTTGTCTGACACGGCGGGAGAGGGGCCGGGTGCTGAGGTGGACAGGCCGAGACGGCGCAACCGTCTCGATGGTGAAAATGAGAAAAAGGGAGAGGAAGAGGATTCAGACAGGAGTGCGTTGGATAGACAGAGACTAGGGTACAGGTCCGAGGGCGGGGAGAGGGAGGTCGGGCATCAGGCTGTCCAGAGTAGCAGGGGAGCAAACGAGGATGGAGAGCTAGGGTTTGAAAGTCGCGAAGACATGGACTCAGCGAGGGAAGGGGGACCGCAGAGGAGGTCCAAACTGGCGAGGCAGATAGACGACAGTGAGGACGATGAGGAACAAGTGGACCATGACGGGGAAGCAGAGGGCACGGGTTCACCTGGGGAGAGCCCGGGGGGAACAGGTTTGAATCCGGCTGCTGACCCTGACCCCGAATCTTCAGACGGTGAACCCGGCAAGGGAAGAAGGGCTGTTGAGGAGGAGGCAGCTGGAAAGGGCGCAGGGGCCAGCGTCGCAGCAGCGTCAGGAGACGAGGAGGAGGACGCATGTTTTGACCGGAATTTGAGCCTACAGCACAAAAAGCCGGCAGAGGAGGAGATTTCCCTCGACCGAAACCTCTCCCTGCAGGTGAGCTGAAGTTTGCAGGACTTGTGCGGTGGGTAAAGGTGAGCTGAAGTTTGCAGGACTTGTGCGGTGGGTAAAGGTGAGCTGAAGTTTGCAGGACTTTTGCGGTGGGTAAAGGTGAGCTGAATTGGGTATGGTGCACCGGTGCTGCTGTGATTCTCAAGACTGTCAAAATGCTGCGGATTTGGATGAGGGGAGAAGTGCTGATTGTGGCCGTTGCAACAGTGGATGACAACTTATGTTGGCTGTTGCGACAGTGGATGACAACTTATGTTGGCCGTTGCGACAGTGGATGAGAACTTATGTTGGCCGTTGCAACAGTGGATGAGAAGTTACGCGGGCATTCAATCTGTGACTTCACAATTGTCCTTTGTTGTGACATTTTGGTGGTTGCTGATGTTTTGATGGTTGCTGATGTTTTGGTGGTTGCTGATGTTTTGGTGGCTGCTGATGTTTTGGTGGTTGCTGGTGTTTTGGTGGTTGCTGATGTTTGGGTGGTTGCTGATGTTTTGATGGTTGCTGGTGTTTTGGTGGTTGCTGATGTTTTGATGGTTGCTGGGGTTTTGGTGGTTGCTGATGTTTTGGTGGTTGCTGGTGTTTTGGTGGCTGCCTCAAACCATGGCAATCCTCCGAGTTTCCCCGGCTATTGCTTAGGGCTCGCTCTCAGGCATGCGTGCAGACAAGTCCAGCACGTGCTGGACTTGTCTCAGGTATGCGACGCACACCTGTGACTCGCCTGGACGCATACTATGCGTGCAGACAAGTCCAGCACGTTGATTGTGGTGTGGTGAGCATAGCTGGGGAAGAGTGAGAAGGGTTCGAGGGGGTGAGGGGTGGGAGTGGGAGTGGGAGGTGTGAGCTAGTGAGTGCGAGGAAGGGGAAGAAGGGGCATGCAAGGAAGATGGACAGGGGGGCAAGGGAGAAGGGAGTGGGAGGTGGCAATTTGGGTTGGTCGCAAGCAAAAATTGAAGGGAAGGGCAATAGAGAAAGAAGGGCGGGGGACAGATACGAAAGAAGGGCAATGCAGTGAGAAGGAAGGGCGACAGAGAGGGAAGGGATGTGCAGATGAGAGAGGACTCACTTTGCTTGGGTGCAAACGTCTTTTGCAGCGCAACGTGGAGTGTAGGGAGGATGGAAAGCACAATCAGAGGGTTGCACTTTTTTTTTTAACGGATGGTGGTTTGATCTGGCTCGCTCTAGCTGTTGTTGGTTTTTATTTCTCTTCCCCTGCAGGTGATGAAAAAAGTGGAAGAAGGCACCGGCATTGGTGCTGCTGCTGTGCGTCGCCTGACATCGCTTCTGAAGAAGCCTGGTGTGTGGTG
>SZWC01004425.1:55531-77963 GCA_023375785.1 Penium margaritaceum
AAATCCCAAAAACATGAGAGGACAACACCGCCGTTGTTCGTGACACACAACGAGGCAATTATGAAGGCAAAAGACACAACCTCGAAGACCACGACATCAAAAGGTATGACCTGGACTAGAGTGACCTGGAAGAGTATTTCTTGCAGTGAGGAATGCGCAGCAGCAGCAGCAGCAGCAGGTAAGGCTTGGCCAGAGTAAGCAGAGTGAGGCATCCAGCCCAGCGGTTGACCGTCAACTCCGAACCATTTCTCCTTGAAACAAAATGTCATTCGAAACTGGCGTGGACAATGTGCCAACCGGATCAGAAATGGGTAAAAAAGGGCAAACGGCACACAACAACGATTTCAAAACCGGACAGGATTGCTCGTTTGGAACCAAGAGGCCTAACCAGGGGCAAGAGCACGCATGAAAAGGCAAGGAAAAAACATCCGCAAGAACTGTTCCATTGCCTGTGATGGACATGGCCGTCAGCTCTTTCACAAGTAATAGCCAAAAAGCCTAGACACAAAACAACCTACAAGAGAACGGGAATTCAACCACGCGGACACTTTCCCCGCACCTCACCTGCGGCAGCTTTCTTCACGTGTTGATGCAGCTCAACAACAGAGTTCTCTAGAAGCTTCTGAGACATGTGAGGTTCTTTTTCACTCCCGCCCTACTCGCTCACCTGCAGCAGCTTGCTGCGCGCGCTGATGCAGCGCTGCAGCAGGCCCGTCGACTTCCTCAGGGTGTCCTCCAGCTTCTGAAACGCCTTCTTGGCGGCGTCCGTGGTGGAGCCCCACGACTTGAACTTCTTTGTGCTCTCCAGAAAGCTGTGGATGCTCTGCACCGCGTCCAGCATGAGCTCGAAGTTCTTGAGGTACGCTGACGTGGAGATGTTGTCGCGTAGTTGGATTGCGAACTGCGTCAACGTCATACAGCTGGCTATGATGATGGCGAGCACCGGGTCCATCATCTTGCCTGGCTGGGTGGGGTCTCCTTTAAGTCTTGTACTTCTCCTCTTTCCTCACTGGGTGAAATCGCCTTCTTTCTTCCTCCTTCCTCCTTCCTCCTTCCCGTCCTCTTTCTTGGCTGACTGGAGATTGCAACTTTCTTCTCTTTTTCCTCCTGGCCGGCAGAAGGACGCAGAGATTCTGCCAAGGAGTGTGCTCTCTCACACCCCAACACACTGCACAGGCTGCCTGAAACTGAAACTACGATTCTAGCACACAGGAGGAGAAAATGGACACGAAATACGTCGGATGTCCCCAGCAAGAAAGTTGACGAATGAGCTTCTTGAACAGCTCGAAACTGGACACAAGAACCTAAGAGGCTACGCTTCGGAAAGCGCTGAATTGTGGCCTGAGTAATCACATCGGNTGCAACTTTCTTCTCTTTTTCCTCCTGGCCGGCAGAAGGACGCAGAGATTCTGCCAAGGAGTGTGCTCTCTCACACCCCAACACACTGCACAGGCTGCCTGAAACTGAAACTACGATTCTAGCACACAGGAGGAGAAAATGGACACGAAATACGTCGGATGTCCCCAGGAAGAAAGTTGACGAATGAGCTTCTTAAACAGCTCGAAACTGGACACAAGAACCTGAGAGGCTACGCTTCAGAAAGCGCTGAATTGTGGCCTGAGTAATCACATCGGTCGGTCGGAGCTTCCCTCTGGCTGCAGCTTCCACACCAACGACCGGTCACACGTGGTTCCAGAGGAACCGTCAGCGAGAAGCACTCAACGGTGAGCCAAACGACGGTAGTCCGAAAGCATGCCTGGCCCAGAGCTACATCTCAAACCACTCCGAAGGCCGTCGGGCTCACAACCGCCTAGACCTCGAGCATTGGGAAAGACAAGCACGACACGCCCTTCGAAGGAAAGCTCTTGCGATGACAATGAAGAGGACGTGCAACGTCCCTGCGAAGGCAATGCACTCCAATCATTAAATGTGTCGTGCAGGAACATTTCCAAGTCCAGTGTTCGCGGGAAACGAGGTATCCTGTAGGCTGGCGATCCGACATGTAATTATACGATCGTGTGCGATCTTTCTGCAATCTCGCCAACTGTTAAACAGTAGCTGCAAAGACGATTACGCCGTAGACGAACGTTTGCGAAACGGACTTTCACAACGCTCGTCATTACTTCGTCTGCATTCCGTCACAACAATTCGGTCATCCTGTATTTCCAGGTGAAATAATTTCTTTATTGAATCTCTCGGACCGTTTGGTGCAATGAAAGACCTTCTTGAATCGAGTATTGAATATCCAGCTTTCGACGGTCAAGATCCAAGTAACTTCTTATTCCATGCGCCTCGACGCGAGGGCTATCGAACACGCATCACAAGTTGTGACGCCTGTTGGATCGTAACGTTATCGTGGTGATGCAAATTAACAGAACATTACGCTGACGTTTACTGCATGAAAATGACATTATTTAGCGCGAAATGTTTTGAAGTGAACGAAAATACGATAAGCTTCAACAAAACGTTGCAAGTAACGCGCCAACTTGGAGCAGCTCATCCGAGGTACAGACATAAGGAACCGGTCGGCATCGTAAGATTACCTGGCATTGTCCTCGAAGTTGCCATGCTTCGACGCCCCACTAACTGCACGACCGTGTCAGAAGTCCACCAGTGTTGGACAATCGAAAGTCCGAAAGTTTAAGACACATCCCCGCGATCTTGTTGCTTTCAATAAAGGCCACCCTAGTCGAGGTTATACAACTTCGAGGACAGTGTTAGCTAATCGTGGCGTACCAAAAAGACCCTAATAGAAGGACTATAGTACAATGCCAAGGTCGTTTTAAGCATGAACGGCTTCTAGAAGGTGAAACAAGGGATCACACTCATAGAGCGCTAGGAGAGTGGCTAATCATCCCGCTCTTCACTGGAGCCTTCGTTATAACCCAATAATGACAATTGAGGGCTGACGTGGCATGCAGTACCGCATCGTAGGGGCCGGCAGGCGGACGCAGATGAGATCACTGCCGCGTGGCGAAGATCGAGGCAATGCGCAGGCACAGCGAATGGCTGACGCAGCCATGCGCTTTCTGAGCGACGATCAACAACCAACGGCCAAGGAGTATAACGACGCTTCTTGCATGTGGGCGCTGTGGCTACCCTCACCTACCCAAACCTGCCTCTGTCCTCTTGACCAGAAACGATTGTTGCGACTGTGCCACATTCTGTGCAGAGGTCAAACTCAAATTCCAGTTTCTCTTGTATGTGAAATACGTCATTCTGAGATACAACCAAACCCATCAGAACCAGGTTGAAGACTCGAATACATTCTGAGTTACATGTCTAGACTCCCCCTGAACGAACACAATTAATCAAACCACCCGCATTTAACTCAGATTAGAACAAGAAATCCAATGAATTTTTTTCATTTGTTTGAAACTCATCTTCATTTTTTAGGCTAAAGAAACCAGGACTCTAATTCAGACAAACGATGTGACCCATAGGGTATTTAGAGTTGTCTCGGAGTTCCTCATGATGAGAAGGTATTGCAAGTTCAGACAATGTTCCCCTTCCACACATGGGGTCTTCACGTTTTTTTGTGATCTTCGTTTTGCTTCTCTTTCTTTACGTACAAGATGACAAAACACATCCTTGACAAAAGGTGACATGTAACTGATTCGATGAAATCCATGACAGACTAAATCACAACCGCGATTCTTGAGTGGTTGCAACCCTCAAGCCATCCCTTCTCACCCCCCACAGTCCCAAATGACCCCACTCATGCCACGTAGCTCCTCCGACCCGTTGGCATGGCACTGCCACACAACACTCCTCTCAAAGAGAGAGCAACCTCGGCATCTCCTATAATCCTAATGAGGGATTCGAGCCCTAAAGCTCTCATACCAATGTAGCAGATTTGACGACATCCTTAGCTCACTAGACAGAAATTCCAGTGGTTGAGGGTCTCCAGATGTCGATTCATCCCATCTCACCGCCCACAGTCCTAGGTGACCCCACTGAAGCCACATGGCCCCTTCAATCGGCCGACGAGGCACTGCCACGCTAATGAAATTGCAAATAAAAACATAAAAAACATGAAGGATACATTAATGAACCACCCCTGTTTGTGGCTCTTCCCTATCAAAGGGGGTGTGTTTCAAGAAGCTTAGAACGTACAAACCTACCTTTCTCCTTGTCAATTCAAAACACCAACCTCGCTATTGTAGTCAAACTTTTGTGTCAAACTTAAAAAGAAGACATAGGTTTTGACGCACATGTGATCCACGCCCCCAATGCCTTGAGAAATGTTTAAAACATTACTTAAGGTGTAACAAACAGTGCTCTCCTTCTAATAGTAACAACGGTTTAACCTAAGGATTTTTTTCCCTTACATGATCCGTGACAACAAGCTTTGAAAATGTTACCAAAAGAAATGTGAGAAACAATTGTTTTCATGATTATGAGGCTGATCATAAGTTCATCCTTGGAGCAACCTACACATGGAAGCTTTCATCTCGCATCCGATTAATCGATTATTGTGATGCATCTACATATTCAACCAAAATTCAAAATTAACCATCACATATCTTAAGAGTAGTTTTGTTGAAAAGAATCTCGGAGAAAAACACATCCTTGACATCACCAATTGATATGATGGTTAGTCACGTCATCACCTTCCAAATGATTGCCTAAACATCAGACTGAACAAAATTATTCAACCACCTACAAGATCCATAAAATATTTGTAAGGTGAAACTTATTGTAAGGGGTCAACGTACGAGTAAGGGCTCCAATTGGCAAATGTTTTACAAGCACATTATGTCCAAAAACACAAGCATTTGAAGAGGGAATTTGTTTAAGGAGATAACTTCATCAATCATGAAAACTATAAACATAACAACGTACCCATAGAACCACTTTCAACATAACAAAATTGCTTCAATGGAAACATTTGATCAGTTTTTAGATCAAGTGCTTCATACTCCTTCGAATATGAAGAAAATGAAAGACAAATCAGATTTTGTTTATCTAGGGGGGGGAGGGGGGAAACATCCACCCTTGGCACCTTTGCGCCTTTAAGTTGTCGAAACATTCTTCTTGTCAATGGTTATGCCATAACCCCTTCACTTTGTAGGAAAAACATTCGATTTTGTGAATTCAAAAGAACAATGGCCCGCCATACATACACCCCACTACTCATAAATTCAACCAACTCAATGTTAATTCATCCGTCTATTTTCAATATACTTTTACGCCAAAACTATCTATTCACATAAATAGTTTCGGAAAAAGGTTGCAAGCATATAGGTCATATGGTGATCAATTCACACTCTTGACTTCTAGTGCGCTCTTTTAATGCTCTTGCAATGAGCAAAGGCATAAAACTTTGATTTTATGAATGTGATGTTTTCAAACAATGATAAGATACTTTTTTATGTCTAAATGGAGGAAGGGCGAACCTTAATATTACACACTAGCCCCATTTAGTGTGCCCCACTCAAGAGTGTAGGTCTATAACTCCACATGATACAAAATCACACACTTAGTTCTTGGTTAGTGCCTTATTCAATGCAAAATCAATACACTATTCACATGCACTAGCTCCACGCACTAGGCACACCAAAAGGAGTGCGGGTCAAAGTACCTCATAAAAGTATATGCATGATTCATACCAAACAAATTACACACTAGATGTGCAGTCTATGTATTTGTGTATGGAGAATGAGCACATCACCCTCATTTACTTCACCCATGTAAAGAACCTTCCCATTGCTAGTTTTCGTGAGCTTGTAGTGGCAAAGCTACCGCGTGCTCTAATGCAGCAAGGGGTTCCCTTACTGCCATGGGACCTTTCTTTGCCCAGCAAGCATGCATTTTTCAAAGAGTAACAGAAGTAAAACCCTACAAAGAAGTCTTAGTTGAAAGTACAAGTATGGTATGGTACAAGGAATGTACAAGGAACAATAGCACGTAGCAGCTCAACGCTATGCTCTGATAGACGTCCTGGCCCTAAACTGGGGCGCAAAGCATTACTAGGTCGTCGAAGCCATCGACGCAAGGGTTTCTGTGCAGCCGGCAGCACAACAATGGAAGGCCTTTACAACGTCGTGGAAACCTCCTCCGAGGCTGGCATGCCTTGCTAGGCTTATGGGGATCCTGGAGGGATCTCCAGTAGCGTCCTCCACCCAGGCTGGCACGTAGGTGCCAGGCTTATACAAGCCTGAGAGGGATCTCCAGCATAGTCTTGGTCTTTGGCTCGAGAGTCAGAGTCTAGAGCCGGGTGAGAGATAGTAGCTAGGAGATTAAAGCCGCAGAGAGATTCCTGAACTCAAAGGAGCTCCCCCATTTATACCTCAGGTCTTGGCTTGTTGACCACCTGAAGGTGAAGCTTCTTTAAGGTGCTTAAGGTCAGCTCCCTCGCTATTCGTAGAATAGGGAAGCTTCCTTCAGGAGAAGCTTCCGGTAATACCAAGTTTGTTAATGGCACCTAAGCAGGTTTAGGGAGAACCTTCCTCCTTGAGGAAGCTTCATCAAGTGTTCAGGTGTAGCTTCCCAAGGAGGTTGCTTGCCCTTAAGGCCTTCCCATGCTGACTGTTGATCTCAACATGTTCTTGCATCAGATCCGTCGACCAGGATCCTCATGAAGCTAATACCGGATTGGCCCATGTTGGTAGAAGGGGCCTTGGCTACATGCATGAGGATGATAATGAAGTGAAAGCCTCATGTACAGGGTGCATGACGCTTACCGAGTTTCTTACAGGACCCACTAACTAGGGTGGTTGTGAAGTACTCTACAGCAAGTAGCTCTCCTCTTGTTGGAGCCAGCTTAAAGCATGCGTATGTCTCTTGCACATGCCTGTATAGTACACTGCTTTCCGAGCCTGCTAGGTTGCTCTAGGGCTAAATGCCAGAATTTGTTTGGCTCGTAAAGAAGCAAATTCCCGGTTAACATGAACCAGGGATTCCACCGTTAAATCTGTAACCTTCCATACAGTGCTACAAACATAGTGTCTTCTTCAGCAAATTGGAACTTAGCACCAGTGTAGTAATCTTTTCACTCAACACTCCCCCTTTCTTGCTGCACTTGTGATTCTAAAACTGTCTCACTTGCGTGCTCCCAAGAAAGTGCTTGACTCACTCTGCCTTGGAGTGCCCTTGAAGATGGAGCCAAATCGTGGCCTCGATCAATGGTAAAAATCCCTGAACGACAAACACAAACTGTCGGCTTCTCGTTTGATGAAAAATTGAATCATTGTTTTTCTCGATAGAAGGGATTGGAACGAGGCCTCTGGAGCCCTTTCTCGCTTGATTGGGAATTCAAGGTTCCACTCGGGCATGCACGCCCTTGTGAAAAATCATATTGGAGGCGTATGGTTGGCCACAACTACCATGTGGCTTAGCGCTAGCTTTGCCAAAGCCCTCCGTAGTCATTTTTCGGTTTGGAGCACACGGCTGTCTTTATCATTTTTGCTAGGTAAGGTTGGGGTCACTTCACCACTTTGACCCTTTGAGGTTGCTTGGTGGTGAAGCAACTCTTCTCGAAGGCATGCATCGTGCTTTGCATGCACGTGCGTTCAGGCGGTCCTGTGCGAGGTTGCGGCTACATGGCATAACCACTTTTAGGACCACTGGTTAAGAACGCTGTTGGGCCTGCTGATGTGAGCACTAGCATGAGAGAGTATGAAAGGTTGGTTTCTTTGTCACATTTGCAACCTAAGTGAGCTCCCCCGTGTAGCTCGCCGTGTAGTCCTAATTAGTTGCTACAACAATACTTTACTCTGCTCCTCTGCTGAGGAGATGCAAGCTGCCACTTGTGTCTAAGTCTTCTGCCATGGTCTGAGCACATCTGGTGCCCTTCTAGCTCCACGACCAGTTGTTGGTAGTTCTACACCTAAGGCGTTCCCGTCATCCTCTCACAACCTCTCCCATTCTTTTCTGTCACGTCGTTTTGTCAGATGGCATATCTTGGTCGATTCTTGGTCGTTGTAGTTTGTTTTGGCCGTGTCCACAACCTTTATGCCGATTTATTTGGCAAATTTGGAGCTTGCTTGCTCCTCGTTGGCCTTCAGTCAGTTTGTTTTTTCTTTCTACCAACAAGTCCTTTGCTTTTGTTCTATTGGCCTGGTTTTCCTTGCGTGATCCCCATGACAAGGGGACAACCTGTATTTGCGAGGTGACAGCCTGCGCAAACAGGATCGCCAGTAGCTTTTTTTGGTATGTTTTTCGTCCTCGTGCTGCTCAGGCTTGTCCTGTGGGCCCATCGTGCAAGCAGTGAGGGCCTTCCCCTTGTTATCTGCCGCCATCCTTGAGGTTCACGAGCAGCCCTGCCATAGTGGTAAGGATTTGCTGCTGTCGCAGCCGCCGTCATAGTAAGGTCCCTGCCACGGTCGAGCTTCATGTCACGACAGCACTCGACGGCCCAGCTTTGCCATCGCACCAAGCCGGAGGGGTCTAACATGGTCTCCCCCTCCCCATTGCTCATCGGCCAGCAGTTGAGTTAGCACGGTCGAGGATCAGTTCCCTTCTCGCAAGCAAGTGATCTCCTTTCAAAATTTTTTTTCCTGGTCGTTCTGAGCTTGACAATTGTGCGCAATTATGCCACCTCCTCAAGCTCGCCTATCATCGCTGATGTTGATGACATCATCATAGAGGTTCGTGAATAACTTGATCCAAAAGTGGTCAGATCCAATTCTGTAAAAACAACTACAGTGAAAAATGGTTATCTTTGTAGAACCCACTGCTGCTATTTTCTCCTCTGTAATTACAAAATGGCACTCTTCTGCCGATGGTAATGGAGGACCTTCCTCCAACTTTTTTTAGCTCTTTATGAAGATCCAAATGGAGAAGAGAAGATGAGTTCTTTTTGTGTTTCACCCAATCTCCCCTTTTTGTCGCACTCTATTGCGAGCATAAAAGCTTTGACAAAGATTTGAAAGCTTGTAGAGATACTGCTGCTCACTACGATCTCCTCCCCCTCATTGGTGAAGGCCGAGAGCGTTGTCGTGGCTTTGAAGGCCCCACAAATCTGTTCCCCATTACTTGATCGGAGTGCGAGAGTCTCCACTGGTACTATACTTGTGGAAAATCACTTCCACATACATGGCATCTCCACGAGGTGGGCATACAGCAGCCTTCTGCTGACACGACAGGAACGCCGATCATGGAGCAAAGCTCCATCACGCATGCCACCTATAAAGAGGTGGGCTTACTTCAACACCTGCCAACATGGAAAGAACGTGGTCTATGGAGCACAGCTCTAGTGCGCAGGCCACCTCTATCAGGTGGGCTTACTGCAACTACCTGCCATCACGGCAGGGTTTTATCCCCTCTTCCTCTCCTGTTGCACGTGTCACACCCCTTCTTATCGTTCCACTATCGATGCGAGTCACGAGTACTGTTACTGTGTGCCATCATCACAGCCACTCTCATGGAGATGTTTTCATTACTGCTCCCAAGCTGACAAGAATGCTGGATGTTATGCTTCTGTTCCTTTTCCTGACATACATGATCCACACAACAAAGGATCTAGACCACCTGCACCTTCTTGGAGGTCTTCTAATGCATCCTCCCCTTCTCTTGCAAAGGTTTGGATGGAGATGTTCACACAATAAACTGGAACTTCATTGCTCCACATTCATCCTCGAGGCCATGTTGATGGCGTAAAAGAACATTATCCCATAGCCATGCAGTTTATCGGTCAATGCAAATAGTGTTCTTGATGTTAGCAGCTGCAAGTGATACTTTCACCGCTGGGTTGGGGACGTATGTTACCATAGGAGCTCTTCTCCCTTCTCAAGTCATTTTTATCATTATACACTACCCTCCTTATCTTTTCATCCTCTTCTTCTTCCTCTTCCTCTACTACCTGATAGAAGCTAGAAGATGGGTAATGGAGATGTGGAATAGACCAGCTGAGTTGCGCTTCAAGTACTCAGACTTCTCGTTGTTGTGTTGCCAATGTTGAACTACCGGCTGATGACGGTGAGCTGAAACCATGTTGCTTACACCTTGCCGCCTCTTCCATCGATGACATGCCAAATTGCTAAGAGCTATGATGCTCTTCATGTGGGAATGTTGTTCCTTGCAGCTTGTTCTGAGTCTGTAAAATTGGCATGATCTGCATGGTTTCTATTCTTCAAGAGCTTTGTCCA
Organism: Penium margaritaceum; assembly: GCA_023375785.1. Lineage (NCBI taxonomy): Eukaryota > Viridiplantae > Streptophyta > Zygnematophyceae > Desmidiales > Peniaceae > Penium > Penium margaritaceum. The sequence goes on from SZWC01004425.1 coordinate 65,623, forward strand.
ACTTCTCTAGGGTAGCTTGTTGCTTTTGCGTTTCTCAAGTGTAGATGTGGGCAGATGTGCAATCCATCCATTCTCGTTGATCCATTGCAAATTGTTTAGTTGCCGTGGCCGCAACTTTTTAAGTTATTGATGTGCTTTCCGCATATGATGGGGAAAAGCAAGCTTGGACTGGGCCAAGTTCTTGTGGCAAGTATTGGCATTGCGTCATGTCCACGGTTGCTAATCAAGTCAAAGACTTTGCTTTCGGATCTACATGTTGTGGCTGATTCCCCACTGCCTAGACTGAAGTTGCATTAGCCACCGTTGCTTGCTTTTGCATGCCTACAAGTGTAGATGCAGCTAATCGCATCTCTTGAGACATGACGTGCTCTGACCATGAAGGAGCACATGTAACTTCCGACAACAATGGTGCTTGCGCTCTTGCGTATGGCTCCCCTTTGCACATATGATTGTATAGCTGTTGCGGTCGAGCCATCCATGGTTGCATCTGAGAGATGCATGTAAATGAAGTCACATACATCTCTTGCTCCTGTTGGCAAAGGAGCTCATGTGCGCTAATACGCTGTTGGGTCACCGTGCTTCCATCTGTGAAAGCACTTCCCCTTATGTCTTGTGAGGAACAGTGTTAAGTGGTCCTGCTACGCATATCGTCAGAACACTTGATGCTTGTGCATTGAACTTTTGCGCAATTCCGTTGCATGCAGATGCTTGCAATCACGCCCGTGCTTGCGTGACAGTTTGTTGCTTGACCAATGCCACTTCTACTTGTGGAAAGTGCACCATTGTTGTTGGCTACTACACCAACGAGAGGTGTAGTTTCTACTACATCTACTCCATGTACTCCATTTGGTAGAGCTGTTGTTGATGCTGCAACATCCAGGCTTCATTCTGCCACCGCTTCCCCTTCCAAAGGAGAACTGAACAATGGAAAAACTACTACCGAAATCCCTTCTTCGCACGTTCATGTGCTTCATGTGTGGTCATAGCTTGAAGCATATGGAATGCTTCTTCTGCGAAATACCTTGGCTCTTCAACTCCCAGTGTTCGCTCTACCAAATAGAAGTTTTCATCAAAGCTTATGGGCGGCCTTGCTGGCACGGATGGACGATGAGACAGTGCACCATCGGCGCCCATGTTCTCCATCTCTATCGTAATCTCCTCTTCATGGATTTGTGCGAGTAGACCGCCGCCTTAGACATCTACGCAGCACATCACGGAAGGAGGCACTTGATGTCTCGGACACAAGCTAGAGCACTCAATCTGCATAGGAATTGTGAGAAGCGGTGGGACCGCTCTTGTACTATGTACGGGTCTTTCTTGGGCCATAAAAGCATGCAGCACTAGTGCTTGGAGCACATGCTGAGCTTGTGCCATGGGTGGCACAGTTTGGGTAGGTTGTGGCCGCTCAGCCACAAACGTTGGTGGCACGCCTCCTTGAGGTGGTGCACATGGTTGCACCAGTGGAGATAGTGCTCCTTACATAAGTGGAGGAAGGCTTGTTTAAGACAAATGTGCAGATGATGCGTGCGCACCTTCTTGCAATTGCATTTGCAGTTGTTTTTGCTGTTGGTTCTAAAGTTGTTACTATTTTAACTATTGTTGCTTAGCACATACCAGCTGCTCCTAGAGTTGTGTGATTTGGGCTACTTGAGTCGCATGTGACTTTTGCAGCTTCTGCATCTATGATGCTTGAGCTGCATGGGTCAGTTGGTCTTGTTGATGAAGGAGCTCTTGAGCGGAAATCTGCCGCCTCAACGCCTCCATCTCATGCGCCATGATGTGATGTGCCGCTACTTCTTGTTGCTCCATTCGTTGTGCCTCCTTGGCTAAGCGTTGTGCCTTTATTGCTTCACGTTGTGCGTTGTTTGCGACATGGCGCCCTTGTGTCTCTCGTTGAGCACTTGTAAGGGACTGGTGAAGAACATCTCCACCACCAACATAATCCCTTGCCACTGTTTTATGCTCAACATCATGACGTATTATTGTTTGATGAAGCATGTTTACCATTTTCTTAGCCATGCGTCTTGGCTCTTCACCACCTTCCGTTGGTTCTTTCACGCGTGCAGGTTGAGTGCCACGTCCGTTGACTACACGACATGTTATGAGGAAAGGCAAACATCTTCTTCCCTCCATGCTTGAGTTGCTACTGTTGCACATGTACCTGACACAACAACCACGTGCATTTGTGTAGTGTCGTGAACTCCACCTCTTGTTTAGCACTTCCACAAAAATGGTGGAGAACATTTCCACCACCAAAGTGGTCTGCTCCTGCTGCTCATACTACTGTGCTTGTTGAGAGCACCACCTATCGCTCTGATACCAAGTTAGTTTTTGTGACCTTGCAACGGCAAAGCCACCGCTTGCTCTCATGCGGCAAGGGGTTTTCTTGCTTCCATGGCATCATTATGTGCTCAGCAAGCATGCCTTGCACAAAGAGTAGCAGAAGTAAATCACTGTGTAGAAGTCTTAGTTGAAAGCACAAGTATTGTACAAGGATTGTACAAGGAACAACAGCAAGTAGCATCTCAACACTATACTTTGATGGAATTCGTGGCCCTAAAAAAGGGCAAAAAGCATTGCTTGGCCGTCTAGGCCGTCAACACAAGGGTCTCAGCACAGCCACCGATACAGCAATGGAAGGCCTTCACGATGTTAGGGCAACCTCCTCCCAGGCTTGCATGCCTTGTTAGGCTTATAGGGATCCAAGAGGGATCTCCTACAACGTCCTCCACCAAGGCTGGCACTTAGGTTCCAGACTTATTGGGGCCTTGGAGGGATCTCTAGTAGAGTCTTGGTCTGGGGCTCAAAAGTTAAAGTCTTGAGCAGGGTAAGAGATTGTAACCGGAAGATTATAGTCGTAGAGAGATATCTAAACCGAGAGGAGCTCCCCCTTTTATACCTAAGGTCTTGGCATGATGACCACCTGAAGGAGAAGCTTCTATCAGGTGCTTCAGTTTAGCTCCCTCTCCATTCTTGGAATAGGGAAGCTTCCTTCAGGAGAAGCTTCCTCTATTATAGAGTTTTTTACTAGCACCTCAACAGGTTTAGGGAGATGCTTCCTCCTTGAGGAAGCTTTGTCAAGTGTTTAGGTGCAGCTTCCCGAGGAGGCTGCTTGCTCTTCATGCCTTCCCATGATGATCATTGATCTCGCCATGTTAATGCATCAGATTTGTCGACAAGGATACTCCTAAAGCTTGCACCGTATCAGCCCATGTTGGTAGAAGGGGCCTTGGCTCCATGCATGAGGCTGTTGATGAAGTGGAAGCCTCATGTATAGGGTGCATGATGCTTGCTGAGCCAGCTACAAAATTCCCTGAAAAAGTGTGGCTATGCAGTACTGTGCAACAAGTAGCTCTCCTCTTGTTGGAGCCAGCTTAGGGCATGCCCATGTCTTTTGCACATGCGAGCACAACACTGTACTTTCCAAGCCCATAACGTTGCTCGAGACTGAACGCGAGAATGTGTTTAGCCCGTAAAGAAGGAAATTCCCAGTTGACGTTGACCCAAGAATCCCTATCCTCACTTTACCCATGAGGATAGGGATCCCATATTTCATGAAAGATGATATCATGCATTGAATCCATGATGAAAGTGTTCATATCAGAACTTAGAACATTGTCCACATGCATTAGCCGAAAGCACTAAACCTGAAAAAAGAAATGGGTGTCAAACATCCCATGTAATTAAACATGTTGAAATAAAGGCTTGATTAGTGTATTTTGTTATGGGAAATGAGCGCACTACCCTCGTACACTGCCCCCAAGTAATGAACCTTTTCCTAAGGATGAGAATTGGAATGTTCCATTTGTAAAAGAATATTCACAAAGGGAGATAAAATATTCATAAAAGAAAAACATTAAACACCACAACAAGACATACACAAACGATTGTGAATATCCCTCTACCAATCATCCCTTGTTATAGATTGAATCTTATCACAATTATAATGTTTTTCACATTCTCAGACATCTTGAAACAAGGCCAAGAGCCAACAATATTTTTAGGGAATTATGTCTTATAAATTCATACTTGATATCATCTATATACAGTGGAAAGCCTTGGTGTGTAACAAAAAACACTCAAAATTGAGTCGTACAGTTCATTTGACATGCAACACCACATTGGTCATACGTTTATGACACCAAGCATGTTACCAAATTCAAGTAACGCCTATCTCACATCAATAAAGCATCAGTGTTGTTGCCATTTGAAAGGGGTAGAGGATTGATGTTGGGTAACACAAATGAATAATGCGAGGAAAAAAATGAAAAGTAGATGAACAAACTTCCAAGTTGTTACATGCCTATTCTAGTGTGGAATAATCCACCATTCGATACTGAAATTCTTAATGAAAACTCACACATGGTATACACATAGCTAGTTTAACACAATTTGGTAAGATGAAATGCATCATGAAGAAGAAACCTATAGTGCTAGCTCTTACTACATGTGCTAAACCTAACGGTGGACACAAACTTTCTTGGCAAGGGAAATACAACATGTGTTGTCCTTGTAGCCATTGTTGATGACGAAGGGGTATGTATTCTTTTGGCCATTAATGAAAGTACCTTTTAATGAAGAAATACATCGTAAGGTGGCCTTCCATCAAAGCTGAGTGCTGATACGGAGAAAAACGGACCTAAAAAGAGAAATTCATCCCTTAATGGTTGGCTTTGAACTTAGTAGGTAAGGGCCATACGGAATAGTATTATTATATCGATAGCTCAAGAATACATCTTGAGAAAAGAATCTTCTTAAATGGCCCCAAACAAATTGCCAAATTTGCATGCAAAGTCTTACTTGTGAACCATAACATGATCAACCAAGGTTGAACACGTTTTGCCGATACATGAATGGTAAACCAGTCTTAAGGACATTTTTCTTAACCTTTTACGTTAAAGAAAAATTGTGTAGCCAATAAAGATGATGAACAGGCTTGAAGAGTTGAAAACACGGAATTCAAGCACCTCTAAGTTACAATAATTGTCAAAGGAATTGAATAACGTTATGATAAAACTCTTTTCAAAACCTTAAGATAGGAAATAAATCTAATTGATTCTTGTTTAAATCTGAATTGAAGGGGACGAGATTGACATGTCTAAAGTATTGGTTGTTGTTGTTGTCTTTTCAACTCGGTTGAGATTATACAATTGAGGCCACTGTCTATTGTGACATTTTTGTCGATTATGAAAAAAATGTAATAATCCTCCTCATGATTGCATAACCCTTGAATTCTGCCTTTGATTCTAGATGGTGCATGCTAGTGCAATAGCCAAAACCAAGCATTTCTATTGGGCCTCTGAAGACAAAGAGGCTTGTATACATATACACAAATAGGAGCATAGGCAAGCGAGTCATCACACAAGACCCTCGTCCGTTGTTAAACAACCACTACAACCGAAGTGGGGAAAAAACATCTTCCACATAAGATACGTCCAAATATAAAAAGGTGGTTATATTGAGCCATGAATGGGGACTGTTCAAGGCCTCCTCACATCAAAGTTGTTCTTATACATTAGATGTGGAACACATGCTTCACTATTTGTGACGGATGTCAATCCTTCATCAGACTTAGAATCTTCAATGTTGGAAAAACCCTCAATCCTTTCTTAAGACACTTGGATCAAGAGAACTTTCAAAATGGGTGGAGGTTCACTAGAATCATAAAGCTTATGGATAACATTTTTATTCAAACCAATGTTGTGATGGGGTTGTGATTTGAATTCAATATGTTCTTCCATGTAGATGATTTTGGAATGATTGATGCGAGCCACTTGGAGTTATTTGGATGTATTCATGATTAATCATTTCACATATGGGTCTTCAAATTGATTCTTCAGGGTAGGCAAATCCATCGGTCTTGCTGTAGCTTCTATCATAAGGATGCTCCCCTTAAAGCTTGAGACGTTCCCACCATATCCATAAGCAAAAAACACATTACTGGTTGCTTCCCCTATTTTTCCCATTTATCTTATTATTTTTTGTACCAAAACGAATGAAAATTTCCTCACGTCTTTGGAAGATTCCTTTCGAAGCACGTCTTCTTGGAATGTAGAAGAAGGTCCTGGATTACAAATACAAAAATGTTGGTGGCCTACTTTTTTCTGATGGGAAACTTGCTCATGTGGAGAGTATTTGCATAGGGTTGCAAGGAGATAATAATTTTTGGTCACCCATTGAATTTTCTGAACCAAGGAGAGATATATTCTGAAGCTTTACTATGGTTGACGCTGAAAAGGAATTTTACAACTTTAGATAAATGAATGTCTTATTTCATGATTTTTTCCCTATTTTGAGAAGATAAAATTGTCTTTTTTAAGGATATTAATGATCATAATGATGATGATGGTGACTATGATGATGATAATGACAATGTTGATGATTTGTATGATTTTGACTTTCATGTAGCAAATCTTCCATGCTTTAGTGGATGTTGGTAGCCAGTAAATTGTGACTTGAAAACCTGATTAGTCACGAATGAGGAAACTACTTTAAATGATGTTAAAAGGTATGCATATCGGGTTGCTTTTGGCAAAAGCGAACACATTTTCTTTATGAGAATGTGCTGGCTCTTTTGAGAGTACCACTTCCTCGTGAACAATAACTATTCTAACTTATGGATTTCCACAATGAGATCTTTCAATTTAATTCTTGTTTACGAGAATGTGCTAAGTTTTCTCATTGTCACAATTGGAACACTTGGCACCATTGTTGACGATACAAAAATGAGATTTTGTGTTGTTAAACAAGCTACATCAAAGGGAGATCCTAAAGATAATTGTTGTGCATGTAACGTGTCCTCTTCATATAATTGAAATGAAGCTAAACTACTAGCATGAAGTTTGGCCCAGAATTCGTTAACCAATATCCAAATTTGAGTCACTTTTATATCTCTTTGTTGTCGCTTTCTAACAAAACTAGCCTCCCACCACTAATGGGGATTAGTGATACACTCCTCTTTGTTTTCTTTATGATTTTGAAATTTTTGTAAGACTTCTTATGATTTGGATTATGATTTATCAGTCCTCTTCAACCATGCATTTCTAGAACTATACTTTTATGAATGTTTGGGTTGTAAAACTTGTGTCTTGATGTTTTCAGCGCACAAAGGAGATGCTTCTTTTCTTTCTCAAAACTCTTATTGAAGTTGATACCCACCCAAAAAACGATTTTCATCATTTCATGGACATATGTTTAAGCTTGTTTCCAGACAAAGATCTCTTGCCCACCCCTTCATACCCCCTTAAGTTTTGAATTTATATAGATTTTTATAAAATCTAATTGACATCCCTCAATTTTACATGAATGAATTCAAGAAACCACACAAATGATTTCATTCAATGTTCTTTCATAAAACGTTTTGTTTATTTACACAACATTAGTTCTTGCATGTGGATAACTGCATGCGTAGATAATGACACAAATGTAAATACATTGGGAATCATAGACATCATTGATCAAAATAGAACACGTCATACACAAGAACTTGAATATGACTTCATTTAATTCAAGGGTCTTGAAATTTTCCAATTTGATCAAATCTAGTCACCTAAATAAATCCTACCCAAAAAACAAAGTTGAAGTTAAGAAACACATAATTAAACTTATATTAATCATTGAATTCAAGGATAAGGGGGGTAACCTATTACAATTTGAAAAGGTAATTGGTGTAAGCCTGCTCCATTATAAAGTTAAATTTAAAATTCAGCACAAGAACATCTTACTTGTTGACTTTCAATTTAAAAACAGAAAAGTATCATCATCGCCCATAAATTCCCTGTACAAAGAAAAGTTAGGCACACTCCTTAATTTTCCAATCTTTCTTTAACAGATAAGATTGCCTTGTGCGCACTCTCCATAACCAAGAGCATATCTTCAAGCTTCACCACGTTACAATGAATAATGTTAGACTAACATAACTCACTATATAAACTTCAATAATGATGTATAGTCATAGAGTGTCTCTACAAGTTTGAAAACACTACCATATACCTTTAAAATTTTTTTTGCTGAAGAAAGAGAGGGAGAGAGTGAGATAGAGAGAGAGAGAGGGAGAGAGAGAGAGAGAGAGGGAGGGGGGGGGGGNCTTCACCACGTTACAATGAATAATGTTAGACTAACATAACTCACTATATAATCTTCAATAATGATGTATAGTCATAGAGAGTGTCTCTACAAGTTTGAAAACACTACCATATACCTTTAACATTTTTTTTGCTTAAGAAAGAGAGGGAGAGAGTGAGATAGAGAGAGAGGGAGAGAGAGAGAGAGGGAGGGGGAGAGAGAGAGAGAGAGAGAGAGAGAGAGAGATGAAACCACTTCCCCAAGCACTTATCAATTGTGCAAGGCTCTTGTAGGATGGGGAAAAACATAGTTTTGTGCACAGAGTTACTAGAACTAAACACTTGTAGCAATCTAGGATATTCCTGACCTTGTAAGTATGTCTCACATAGAAGCGGTGTGTGCCCTTTTGATGAAGTCGTACATGTGAAGGTGACCTTGTGTTCAGGTTATGTTTTGATGTGGTTATAAGGGGCTGGAAAATGTTAAAGTAAACCTTGATGTTTTCTGAGGGGATAGAAGGATAAAGATCACACAAAACAGTATTCTTGGATGTCGATCTATATCACGGATGAAATGTTTCCATGCAATGACCATATTCCACTTACTTAAAATCATGTAGAAGACTAGACTTCTTGAATTTATAATGATCAACCAATACATAAAAAACTTAGGTTTCATCCCTAAAAAAACACATAAGTTATGATTTAAGTTGATGATGGTGCAAATGACCATGTCAAGATCTTTAACCATTCGTCTCATTTTTAAGGACATTGGAATGGCCAGATGAAGTTACAATGTAACATGTTTCATATATACGATTGGAAAGAGAATTCATTTGTGAAAAAATCATTACCAAAACATAATGGACCGTATTCCTAGTGTTTCAATTTAGACTTTTTGCTTTTTGGATGTCTCTATGCCCATTTAGCCAAATTCCAACATGGAGGACATAAGTAAGGACATACTGGGAGTTAGACTGCCATTTGTGGAAGTACACAAAAAGAGTTCATATTATTGTTTAAATCAAATGCAAAATGAAAAAGATTTTGATTTGAGAAAATGTTGGATAAATCTGTCCTATGTGTTGAGTTATCAAGTAATGAATTCTTTTAGTACTTAAGTACGCTAACTACATGACTTCTTTGTAATTTTTTAAAGTCCACCTTTCATAACACATTTTGAAAGAAGCAAAAAATGAAGTACTTTCAAGCAAGAATTCAAAGGTGGAAGGATGTTTTGTTGTCCTAGTTGACAAGAAGGAACCTCATAAGTTTCTAAAGGAATTCAATTGTATTCCTTCAATGACATTACCTTTTTGCAAAGTGACAAAAGTAGAAAATGGTTTTTATGTTTACATGGTTAAGGCAAAGATTGAGGCTGACAAGATTTTTGTTCTTTGAAAAATAACGTGTAAAGGTTACATGGTGGCGGTTAATCTTTCAAAGTTGTTTTGAAGACCGCAAGTAATTTCCTCCATTTGCGTATCAATGGAATCAACCATGAACACTGTATTAAGCTGTCAATCATGAAACACGTTCTATTTGGATTGAGGAAGGTTTTCTATTTTCCTTTGTCACTATTGGTTCCTCTTATTGGCTCCATACCATTCATATTGCTACCTTCTTATATGCTACTTGTGTTAGTGCATCGTGCTTATCACATGTTCATATTCATGTTGCTGGAAGTGCCCACATGCACACCCTTTATAGACATACGTAGAAGGATAATTATGCAAGGTGCAAAAATTGAACTTCAAATACTTGTCAAGATGATTGTGAATAACGAGTTTACCACATGTTATTTGTAATTACGTAATCATTTGTTTCCCATGGAACAAGCACGCAAGCTTGAACACTAGAGAATAACCACATGCATATGCCCACAGTCAGTCAAGGATATAGCCGACATGAAATTTGGTGTTGAGCACAACACCCCTTTTCAAGAATTAAGTGTCAAAGTTATAGCGCTACAAAGTTCATGATGAAAAAAATGCATCTAGACACACAAGATGTGTCCTCCATGAGACGTGTTGGACATATGAGATTTATTTTTCTATGATGTTTATATTAGTGTTGATCGTAGCCGAGTTGGATGATTATCACGTTTCCAAGAGGACTATGTAAGATTTCTCAACGATTACAACCCACGCCCCTCAAAATTTCTATAACTTACCATTAATCTTGAAATTTAAAAATCTTGTAAATTTAAAAAATATTTTGCAACCAGTTTGAGGTGACAATCATGTTTCGGGGGGATTTCTTGGGCGAGAACACTTGCCTGGGTACATTGTACTGGGGCTCTACACGTAGTTTTTCAATGCTTGAATCAGAAAAAAACCCACCTTACGGAAAATTTTAAGTTAAAGACCATCACAAACTTCTACAAGTAGGATATTTGAGAGTTTTTGTGAGCATGTGATTACATCTTTATTCCAACACGACATGGTACCTAACGTAACTGTGACATCTTTTCTTTATTTTTGTTGGTCTAATGTTCATATTCTATACATTGTGAGAAGGGGGTACATTAATGGACTTCTGGGGAAAGTTTTCCTGTTTTGCGACCTATGAGTAGGGAATGAGCATTGTCAAATGTCTTTGGTTGTCTATACAATTTCCTATTCTTCCAAAGCTGGCCAAAAATGTCAGACTACCGGAAACATGTGCCAGATGCAAAATCGAGCGATTCAGACCCGAGAAATGGCGATTAACTTGTGGGTTGGTCAACTTCATGAAGAAATTGACCACTCCGAGCGAAGCCGACGTAGCCGAAGAGAGCAGAGGCAGGTGCATCGGCAGCAGCAGCAGCAGCAGAAGCAGCAGCAGCATTAACACCAGCAGCATCAGCACCAGCAGCAGCACAGCCTGCAGCAGAAGCCGCAGCATCAGCAGAAGCCGCAGCCGAAGCCGCAACAGCAGCCGCAGCAGCCGCAGCAGCAGCAGCAGCAGCAGCAGCAGCAGCAGCAGCAGCAGCAGTAGCAGCCGCAGCAGCAGCAGTAGCAGCAGCAGCAGCAGCAGCAGCAGCAGCAGCAGCAGCAGCAGCAGCAGCAGCAGCAGCAGCCGCAATAGCACCAGCAGCAGCACCAGCAGCAGCCGCAGAAGCCGTAGCAGCAGCCGTAGCAGCAGCAGCAGCAGAAGCAGCCCCAGCAGCAACAGCATCAACAGCTCACGTTGGGGCAAGAAGCATGGCTGCCGTGCCAGCTGGCATGGATGACGCGGCACAGTCGTTGCGCGAAGTGCTGACGTGGCCGTCGTTGTACGCGAGTGAAGCCGAAGTGCTCGGTCTCAAAGTACGGGTGTGCACAATGGCCAGTCTTGTCTTGGACCATGAGGTCCAAGACAAACATGGATGTCATCCTCTGTATACAGGCTTGGCTTCTGGCTCCTGTTGAATCCTGCTTCCCTGTTTAAACGTTTGACCATTGACGACATCTTACTGAAGACAGATTACTGAGAAGGATTGATGGACAGCAGTCACTTGAAAACAATCGATTGAAAACGGATAGCTAACGACAGATCAGTGGCAACGGAAGTGGTCTGCCTCAGAGTTGGGCTGTGCAGGAGGTCAAGTCTGGACCTCATTGTCACTCGTCTCACCCTCGACATCTAGTAGTGTCTTGTGCTTGCGTNGTAGTCACAAACACATACGCTTGCTGGTAGTCACAAACACATACGCTTGCTGGTAGTCACAAACACATACGCTTGCTGGTAGTCACAAACACATACGCTTGCTGGTAGTCACAAACACATACGCATGCTGGTAGTCACAAACACATACGCGTGCTGGTAGTCACAGACACATACGCGTGCTGGTAGTCACAGACACATACGCGTGCTGGTAGTCACAAACACATCCGCTTGCTGGTAGTCACAAACACATACGCTTGCTGGTAGTCACAAACACATACGCGTGCTGGTAGTCACAGACACATACGCGTGCTGGTAGTCACAAACACATCCGCTTGCTGGTAGTCACAAACACATACGCTTGCTGGTAGTCACAAACACATACGCATGCTGGTAGTCACAAACACATACGCTTGCTGGTAGTTACAAACACATACGCGTGCTGGTAGTCACAAACACATACGCTTGCTGGTAGTCACAAACACATACGCTTGCTGGTAGTCACAAACACATACGCTTGCTGGTAGTCACAAACACATACGCTTGCTGGTAGTCACAAACACATACGGTTGCTGGTAGTCACAAACACATACGCTTGCTGGTAGTCACAAACACATACGCTTGCTGGTAGTCACAAACACATACGCTTGC
>SZWC01004425.1:113280-140380 GCA_023375785.1 Penium margaritaceum
GGGGGGGGGCGGGGGGGGTGGTAGGGACTGGGGGGACGCACCTCAATGTCGTTATTCGGATTGTGTGGGTTCGACGCAATAACTGTTCCAAATGTGGACATGATGGTTGTCCAGAAAGGGAAAAGGCTGTGGACAAAAACTGATATGCGTCCGGAGTGCAGCGGGCCAAGCTGAGCCACGCAAGCGGAGACCAGACCAATTAGGGTAGACTTCGTCTTTTCTACTACGGGTAGTGGATGTCAACGTTGGCCTCTTCAACTGAAATCATGGGTGATCAATGGCAAGCAGCTGCAAGGTGATGCTTCGTATGACTTCATGGTAACGTCCGCTTACGCTCCTGTTATCGCTTCTGCCCCGTGGATGCACCAAAGCAGGAAAAAGGGATCGAGCAGGGCTTAGCTGACATGCACAACAGCCGACAGAATCCCCCGACCCGGCGCAACTCTTTTTGAACCCTCGAGCCCTCCCTTCAGCTGTTGTCAGTGCCTGCGACCCTTCCCGGTCCCTCCGCCTGCACTTGCGCCACGACTCTGAGCACTTCTGCTAACCCTGTGCAACTGCTACCCAGTGGCTCCGCCCAACGGTAACACCTGTAATCCTGGTAGACACGAGTGTTCTGCCGCTTCAAACGCCGTTCGTTGCCGCAACGACCGAGAGTGCGACAGCACCAGCCACACAGGATCTCACGCAACAAGATGATGAGTGGCGTGTATGACTCGGGAGGAATGGCGAAATAGATAACATATCCACGTAAACGTCGACATAACACTTAGAGATCCATGAGTAAAATATCGAACAGCTGTATCCAGAAAATTAAAAACTATTCCCACTATGCCCATTTTTATCAGCCATTTTTGGGCTTCGTTGTAACCTAGTGTCATCCGTTCATGGGCCATTTTTTGGAACGTTCCACCAAATTGCAATCTGTGATTTTTACTTCATGTCTCTATAGAACACATGAAATGAACAAAGAATATTTCACAAGGTCAAAATGTTAAGGCGTACTAAATTTGATAACTTCACACCGTCCGGACTGGTCAACGAGATGAGATCATTCAACCACATCATTTTTCGAACGCGAGATGAACTAGCGAGAAAGGCCAATTCTCCCTCATACCCACTGTTTCGCAACTAATCTACTGAATACCAATTTTGTGCATAAAAGAGAACATGGGGGCCACTTCTGTAAGAAAATCTCTAAAACTTCGAGGAAGTGCAGAAAATTCACACGAAGGCCACTATGTACGGGGAGGGCCGGTTCGGCCCTCCCTCCTCGCTGGAGCAAGGGGTGGTTGCGCACCACCCCTCGCGTCAGCGAGGGCTGGCCGGCGGCCAGCTCTTTGCTGGCCGCCGGCTAGCTCGCTGCCGGCCGGCGGCCGGCCAAGCGACTAGCTGGCCACCAACGGGCCAGCCGCAAGCCGCCGATCGCCGCCTCGGCCCGATTGGGGGCTAAGGGGTCGTGAGGGGTCTCGAGGGCGAGGCCCCGTGGCCTCGTGCCCTCGCCCCCGCCCAACCTCCTTGCAAGCGAGCAAGCGAGGACTAGGGAGGAGGACGAGGGACGAGAGGCAAAAGGGGTGCGAGAGTCCTGACGCGAAATCGCAAGCGTGCCTTGCACGAGACGATTTCGCGCCAGAGCAAAAACGTACATCGAAGTTCATTTACGACGGACTTCGACAATAAAATAACGGAATAACTCATGCAAACGCACGAGTTCGATTTAGAAATCCCCGGTTTGGGTCCCAAAACCAAGGGTAAGGCTAAAAACTGAAATGGGCCTCCGGAGACTCGATACATTCCAGTTTCCCTACTCTGGGTCATTGATGACGATTGCCCCTCAGTCTTGCAAAGGGGGGAAACCCCTGACGCGGACTGAGAATGCCATTCTGCAAACTCCGACGACAACTTCAGAGCAAGAGTTGGAGACTTGACCCATTACAATGGTTCTCAAAGCCAGACGACCCCCGCTACTAAGGGTTCGACGGGAACGGCCGCTAGGACGTATATAAAACGCCACTTGTAGCTGCAAGCAGCAGCATAATCGCCATAAGGGACTACTACATCCATGCTTGATGGATTAAAGTGCCGTAAAGTGCATTGGAGAGCTGGAATAAATCTCTACTTGGTGGAGCCACTTTCTTCCAACCTCTCCTCACTTCCAGGGGACGAGGAGGATTTTTTTGGGACGGGGTGGGGAGTTGTCATCCCCGAAAACCACCAAATCTTCCTCATTTCCAAAACTCCTTCCTCCCTCCCTCATCTAAAATTTGGGACAGCGCCCTTCCGCAAGATCAAGAACTCTCACCACCTGAGAGCATCTTAAATAGGAGGGTATCACCTTGAAGGGTACTGACAGCACTCCAACGCCGCTGGCTCAAGGGAGACACAACCCAAGAACCCGAGAGGCGTCACGGAGGGTGAAGAGAGGGCCAAGGAAGACAAGAAGACAAGAGGAAGACAAGGAGGTAGAAGGAAGAGTGAAAGAGTTGCTAGGAATTTTGAGAATTCCCCCTTACACTCCTTAGTCTCGTTTTGTGAAAGACACTCAGGTCCCTTGTCATTTCGTTGCCTTGTAGTTTTCTGTTTTCCTAGATTCTAGTCACTACCATTTGCCGTGAGTCACAGCTTAGGAAGACTAGTTTTCAAAATTCACGCCCTTGCTCCGACGTGGTGACCTAGGAAAATAGAAATTAACCTCATAATTGCCTCACCAATCATGAGAGCAAGGAGATTGTGGGAGGCAATCTCTCCTCGAAGTTGTGGGGTGATCCCCACAACGGTTTTCACGTGCTAGTTGCAGAGGTGCTGAGATGGCAAGTGCCGGACCGTCAAGGACCAACAAGGGCAAGGTGGTTACGGCCTCATCACACGCCCTCGGCGGATTCCAAGTATTGGGAGCCGCCGCCACACTCACGGTTGCCAAACCAAAGGCAACGGTACCGCTGAAGGCAATCGACGCCAACCTCGGCAAGACCGAGAAGCGTACAGAGGTCGAAAAAGTGCTCGATGAGAACGGCGACGCGCACGTGGACGACCCCCACGCTACGGACGATGCGATGGAGGAGGATCTCTTCGAGGGGGAACACGACGAAGAGCACGACACCGACGATGGCGAAGGCAAAGAGGATCGCGATCATTGCCATCGTCATGTGGCAAACTCGAGTCGATTGCTCGAGAAGGGCAAGGCACTAGCTGCATCGCCTGAAGCTGCCAACGGCAACGAGGCTGCCAAGAGCATCAAAGGTGCCGGAAGCAGCCACGCGGGAAGTTCCTGCGAGAACGAGCCGGACGATGTCATCGCAAAGGTAATTCACGATGACCGCCGCAGGCTTGCTGAGTTTGCTAGTGAGACGGCAGGTCGACTGAGGATCACCACCGACGATGGAAGTACGGTACCACTCGGTGGAGTGGGGGAGGACCCCCTTCCTACGTTGTGGCTGCAATGGGGCAGGGCAATGCCCACTTGAGCGTTGTCGCTGACGACAACTTCCTTGGGAAGGTGGGACTCTTGGGATACGTGTACGCGAATCGTACCATGCATCAGATGCCCCTTTGGTAAAGGTGCATGGATAACGGGAGGCCATGGAGGCTACTGCCGATGCTCTAGTGACATCAGAGTTGAAGTTCGTTTTTGCAAATCTGTTAGCCCACGTCGGGTAGATCATCACGAACCTGGATCGTGATCGCAAGTTGTAGCGTCTGGCCACCCATGAGGCAAGCTGCCGATGCGACGACCTCGACAAGGTGTTACAGAGCGTGACCCAGGTGCGGATGTAGCAGCAAGCACAGCGTGCCATAGCAACCGATGCCATTGCCAGTGGTACCGACGACTTGCCTACCTCGATGACTTCGGGGCCGGACATGAACACATCCTTCCTCCACAGTGTGGAGATCTTCCGGAAGGGCGTGAAGCTGATCGACTAGCTTAGCCGCATGGAGCACGTCCTACGCATCCACAAGGCTCCACTTAGTCAGTGGGGCAACCCTGCCAAACCGTGGCTTGAAGACAAGCTCTTCAAGTACGTGGTCAAGGAGTGGAGTGCGCAGAGGCCTCAACTTGAGTGGCAGCCCATGTCGGAGGAAGCCTTCTGCGTTATCATGTGTAAGAAGTGTACCCAGCGCAAGGAGGCGAAGCTCGCCTTCAACAAGATCAAGGACTTCAGGCAGCTGGGTAACTCGCTTGAGGCGTACTTGAGCGAATTTACCGCACTCGTGGAGGAAGCCAAAAGCTTCACCAAGAGCGATGGTACCCAGACCTTCAAGTACTTAGAGTGCTTGTTGCTAGAGCACTTGCGCGATGGTCTTGGTAGCAAGAAGCTAAAGGATATGACCACCACGATCGCAACGGACCAAGCTTGGACAAGGTGGAAGGCATTGCGAGACTACATGAGTGAAGTGTATTCGGCGAACCCAAAACACTACTCGGATGCATGGCCGAACGTGTGTGCACAGCAAGGTCGCAATATACGCATGGATGCTGCAAGGGCTAGAGGGACAACCGAACAGTGGGACGGGGTCAAGGGCAAGCAGCTGGCAAATCCATCGGGCAAGAAGACTGGTGGGAACAAGCCCCCCAACCACAAGCGTGGCCGCGACAATGATGAGCTGCACGTGGCGCGCGGGCACCTTAACACGGCCTTCCGCGAGGGATTGTGCCACAATTGCATGCAGCCCGGACAATTCAGGGCTCAGTGCTTTGAGGTTGCTGGTGCTGGACATGAGGTCGTGGTGTTAGCCACAGCAACAGCACCTTGTGGGAAGGGTGCATCAAGAGGCCGCGGACAAGGCCGTGGACAAGGTCGCGATTGCGGCAGTGGGCCCGGCCGTGGTAACGGACAAGGCCATGGAGCGGGTTTTCCCCATCCCTAAGTGACGTTAGTGGGGACCAAACAGGGGTAAAACTGGATCATGAGTGTGGTTTCACATTTTTAGACGAGGATGTTAAACAATTTGAGTTTTTGACGAGTTCAAATTTCCCTTTTGCTTTCTCCGCTCTCATTGAACCTCATTTTGTACTTGCTGATCGAAATTTCCCACTAAATCTTGCATCACTGGACGAGATGCATGATCAAACTGTGCAAGAATTGTGTAACACAGTGATTGAAGCAAACACCCTTAAAGCGACGAGTTCAATCACATTCGCGATACCTTTAGTCCACGATTTTGACCCAGTGAAATTCAAAGTCAGGAATGTGCTAGCCGAATAACTATGTATCCACAAGATGTGGAGTCGAGTAGGTGAATCAGGGGAGTTGTCACTTCTACCATCTAAATTCCATGTTTATAACAAACTGGGCTTGTCATCGTCAAGCCTATTCACTCGGAAGAGTGGAGGCAACATGACAATGTAGTTCAAAGGTCACCTAGCTAGTGCTGTCGTGAATGTACTTGTTGACACTGGGGGAGATGACTCCTTTGTTAGCCTTGGTTTTACATGACAGGTTGACTTGAAGTACGAGCCATTGAATGGCGCAGTTGTCCTCGTTGACAACCGTTTGTTACCCGTGATCGATACTTGTAAAGCGAAATTCATAATCAAGGGTACACACAGAGTGTCACATTGAAGGTACTCAACCTTTTTTGGCCTGTTTGACGTTTTGCTAAGCGATCTCTGGCTCTGTGAACACAAGGCTTTGATGTGCTTTGAATCAAAGCATTTGATCCGCCCAAAAGGACAACATCGCTTTACATTGATTCCGAGTACGGAACTATCCCCGACCCGACTCAAAGTGCATGCCAAGTTGTCTGCGATGCACGTCAAGAGACGTATTTGACAAGGTTGTCGATGATTCTTGGCTCAACTGCAGAGAGTGGAGGACAACGTGAAGGGAAACACGCCACAAGAGATGAAATCTCTATTGGCGGAGTTCTCGGATGTATTCCAAGACCCACCGGCTGGGCTTTCTCCAAAAAGACACATAGGCCACACGATTCTGCTGCAATCGGAGGTGACTCCTTCGTTCATACCCATGTATCGCCTTAGTCCAGTAGAAAGGCAAGAGGCTGAACGTCAAATCAAAGAGTGCCTTGCAAAATGATGGATTGAGCCAAGTAGCTCGTCGTACGGTGCGCTGATCCTTTTTATGAAAAAAAGAATGGCGGATTACGCATGTGCATGGATTACTGGGCTTTGAACAAGCTAACGGTACAAAAAACGATTCCCCTTACTACGGATTGAGGACCTTTTTGACCAATTCCATGGGCCAAAGTATTTTTTTCCTTGGATTTTTCTCAAGGGAACATCGAATTCGCATCACGGAAGATGAGGTGCCCAAAATCATGTTTCAAACGCACGTGGGACACTATGAGTTTTAAGTGTTATGTTTTAGGCTTACAAATGCCCCTGCAACCCTCCAAAGAGAAATGAACCAAACGTTCGCCAAGCAACTCGGCTAGTTTGTATTGGTCTACATGGATAATATCCTAGTTTTCTCCAAGTCAATGGAAGTGCACATAGAACATCTGAGCGAAGTCCTCGCAATCCGTCAAGAACAGAAGTTCTATGCCAAAGTGAGCAAGTGCAAGTTGCCACTCGAATACCTTGGACACATCGTTGGCAAGGATGACATCCGTGTCGACCCACAAAAGGTCCAAGACGTTGTAGAGTGGCCACACTCTGAAAATGTTGGGCATATTCGGTCCTTCCTCCGCCTTTGCAAACAACTTTCGACAGTTTATACAAGGGTATTTGACCCTGGTAGCACCGCTAAGCAGGCTCACGTGAAAAGACGTGCACGGGGAATGGACATATCATTGCAAGAACGCTTTTCTCAAAGTCAAAGAACTGTTATCTATGGCGCGCGTCCTAGTTCTTCCGGATCCATTGCAACTGTGGGAGGTTCGATGTGATGCGTCGGTAGCAGGACTCGGAGTCGTCCTCATGCAGAACGGTCACCGAGTTGCATATGAGAGCCGAAAGCTCATCCCTGGGAAAACACGATACACGACTTGGGATCCAGAGCTGCTTGCGGTAGTACATGCTTTCAAGATATGGCGTTGCTTCCTCGAAGGTGCTGAACGGGGTGTGACGGTCGTGATGGACCATAACCCATTGGTGTTTTTCCAAACACAACCAAACCTGTCAAGACGACATGCACGTTGGAGCAAATACCTGAGTCAATTCTCGTTCATATGGGAATATTGACCAGTACGCATCAATTTGGCCAGTCCACGATGTTGACAACCTATCAAAATTAATGCAACCACAGAGGTCGGTGGGTGTTTTATGGCCATTGCAACAGCAAAAGTACAGACACCAGATCCCCCTGCATCTATGCGGCAACCACCACGAGAGATTATCCATTACAACAGTTCTGTCAACAGGATCCAAATGGGATACTGTGTGGATTCTTAGTTTCAAGACTTTCAAAATCTGGACAAGTACGGATTGGTGGAGGCCGCGGGAATCTTCTGGCCAGTTAAAAAGTTGTTGTGCCAAACTTGGGAGACCTTCGAGCAAAGATTATCTTCCAGTTCCACGACTCGCCGGTCGAAGGTCATGTGGGACCTCGAAAGGCCAGACAGGCACTCTTGGACCACTATTGGTGGCCAGGATGGAGTGTCGATGCCCGTAAGTATTGCATCGCATGCGACCCATGTCTTCGGAATAAGGCTAGTAATAAGAAGCCTGCTAGACTCCTCCAATAGCTTCCCATTCCTGACTCCATGGGAGTGCGTCAGCATGGACTTCATTACTGGTCTTCCTAACACGGCACGTGGCCACAATGGAATACTAGTGGTCGTGGACCTTCTGACAAAGATAACACACTTCATTCCTATAACCACTGATGTGAATGCAGAGGAGACTGCTTGTCTCTTCTTTGGGGGTGTCGTTAAGTACCACAGCTTGCCATTGCGCATTATCTCCGATTGAGACAAAAAAATTGCTATTAAGTTCTGGCAAAAGATGCACGAGTACTTCAGCAGCGAGTCATTGATGTTGGCAGCGTTTCATCCTCAAACCAAGGACAAACAGAGCACATGATCCGCACTCTAGAACAAATACTCCGCATGTACATGGACCAAGCCATGAATGACTGGGACGAATCCCTAGCACCGGCATAATTTGCAGTGAGTGACTCGATGAACGAGTCTACACATTTCACATCGTTTGTGTTGAACAGTGGTCGGCATCTAGTGGTGTCCTCTTCATTGGTGAAGAGTGGGAGTACATGAAGACAGGTTCCTTCTACTCAAGCCTTTGCCGAGCGCATTGACTCCTTGCTACAAGAGGCGAAGGGTCACCTTCAAGCTGCTCGGCAACGACAAAAGGCATATGCCAACAACAGTCAACGTGAGGTCTCGTTTGACATCGATGACAAAGTGTTACTTGGCACTAAGAATCTTTGGCTGAAGTCGCCAGGGGCACGAAAACTTCTACCGAAGTGGATTGGGCCGTTTCCCATCGTTGCAAGCATCGGGCCATTGGCATTCTGATTGCTGCTTCCGCCGAGTACGAAGATACATGACGTGTTTCATGTGAGCTTGCTGGCTCCATACACGGCAGCGGGAACCGTTCAGCCACCACTTGCAATCCTTGTTGCCGATGGCCAATAAGAGGTTCTTTGCTTACTCTAGTACCGGGAGCGTACTCTCCGGTCGTGGGTTGTTAGGGAATACCTCGTTCATTGGGCTGGGTATGGACCTGAACATGACTCACAGGAACCCGAATCTCGGTTGCCCACAGTGATGGTCAACGAGTAGTGCAGCGAGCTGGCAGTTTACACGGATTGACGCGTGTCACGAGGTACCACCTTAACGCGGAAAAAGTGAATAACATTCCCGTAGGGCGGCATTCATGGACTGCAACCATAGGAGGTTTGGGACACCCAACATGGTCGTCGCGCGGACGCTCCAGCCTAAAGGGGTAAGGCCGCTCACCGTATTGACCGACAAGTTGGAGCTTAGGTCCAAGTGCCATGCACGTGTTCATGTTTTCTTGGTGATTGAAATCATTAAGTTTTATTTCATAATGTTGATGAATCACTCACAGACAATCTTGCTTGTTGTTCACGAATCGTGACGGTTCATTATAAGTGGGGAGGAATGCAGCGGGAGGGCCGGTTTGGCCCTCCCTCCTCGCATAAGCGAGGGGTGTTGCGCACCACCCCTCGCGTTAGCGTGAGCTGGTCGACGGCCAGCACTTCCCCGGCCGCCGGCCAGCTCGTTGCCAGCCGGCTGGACGGCCGGCGGCCAGCCAAGCGAGCGGCCGGCCACCTGCCAGCCAGCTGCCAGCCGCCGATTGTGGCCTTAGCCCGATCGGCGGATGAGGGGCCGCGAGGGCCTCAAGGGTAAGTCTTTGTAGCCTCGTGCCCTCGCCCCTGCCGACCCTCCTTGCAAGCGAGCGAGCAAGGATGCGGGAGGAGGACGAGGGATGAGAGGCGAGGGAGGTGCGAGAGTCCTAGCGCAAAATCGCCAGCGTGACTTGCACGCGACGGTTTCGCGCCAAAATACAAAACCATAAATTGAAGTTCATTTGCGATGAAATTTGACATTATAAATATAGAATCACTCGTGCAAACGCACGAGTTTGAGGTAAAAAAACACCCGTTTGGATCACAAAAACCAGGGGTAAGGCTACAAATGGAAATGGGCCTCCGGAGACTCGAAACATTCGAGTCTCCTTGCTCTGTGTCATTGATGACGTTTGCCCCTCAGTCTTGCAAAGGGGGTAAACCCCTAACGTAGACTGAGAATGCCTTTTTGCATTCTTCGAGGACGACTTCAGAGGAGGAGCTGGAGACTCGACCCATTACACAAAACTAAAAACATAGTACGCCAAATGTCCACCGCGGAAAATGTTAGTACCTCGCATACCCATGATGAGACTTCGCCAAATCATGACAAGAAGAGCGAAACAAAATATCAGTCCAGTCATTGGTGCATTATTTTGTCTTTTTTTTCATTCAAAATACACGCTACAAGAGTTGCAGACAAATTGCAAGCTCAAGATACAAAAAAAAACTCGATTATTCTGTTTCTCATCCTTTGAATGTGTATCTCTCTCCCCCCCTCTTCTCTAGGTAGAATCTATTCTAGTACTCAGGTTGGAACAGCTACGTTGTTCATACAGCGTGCTGGCTTCTGCGCTCGTTCCTCAGTCTACTGCTCCCTCAGTCTCCCACTGTTAAGTGTGATTGCATCGGGTTTGTTAATCAGAAATGCGCGCGCCTATGTTAGTGCAAGAAAGCAACTAAGAATTGGAAATGACTGATTCAGAAAGAAGAATTAGAAACAATGGGTGACCCCTCCAAATTCTAGCCCCCTCCCCACCCAGCTCCATAGAGCTTGTTACTTAGTCTCTAAGCCAATAAAAAAATAGACCTATTTTCTGGCAGTTAGGGTTTTCTCGGTGATCCCTGCCAGACGGACGACAGCCAAAAACGTGGGCGTCATCCGCTTTGCCTGAAAACTGGACCATACCATAATACGCATGCTGCAAACGCAATTCTGTGATCCGAATCAGCTAGAAAAATAGCAATGAGGAGTTATGGTTGCCTAAACCCAGGCAACGTCTACGCTAATCCTCTGTACCAAAAGTGCAAGAAAATCTTGAAACTTGGACCCTAGGCATAAGATAAGAAGAACGCAAAAGTGCAGTTAAAATTGGCGATGGACGTGTGCAAACAACATATGTAGTGACAATGCCTGTAGGTGGCACGAGTGCCAAGGAGGTTTGCCGATGGAGCTGAGGACGATGGAGGGAGGAGACTCTAGAAAATTGCGTGTAGGCTGGAGAGTGTGTCGGCTCTACCATACGACCCTCCAGGAGCGTTGCGTCCTACCGTCACTCATCTGCACACTGATGTACACAAGCTAGGAGGACACAACAGAGTACAAGTGAAAGATGTGTGAAGAAACCATTACTCCCCCATGACACATAGGCATAGTGCACATAGACGGGCAGAGAGCATAAAGACCAAGCACAAAGAGAGAGATAGAGAGAGAGAGAGAGAGAGAGAGAGAGAGAGAGAGAGAGAGAGAGAGAGAGAGAATCTCACGAACGCTCACCGACCACACTCACAGCCGTCTTGGACGAATCACGCTTCGGTGCCTGGGTAAAAAAGCTTGCCAACTGATATGCTTTTCCAACCCACACAATACTGATGCTGCCGTCATGCAACAAGAAACGCACATAGTGAGAACTCAACATTGATATGTTTTATGTTAGTGTGATACAGCCATAATTGTCAGCAATGGCCATGGCACTTTCATTGTCACAGTGCAGCGTAATGGACGGGACTGATTGACGCAACTCGAACAACATGCAGCACAACCACACGCTCTCACGTGCGCTAGAACCATGGGCCACATACGTAGCCTTAGCACTTTTGCGTGCAATGCAGCCTTGCATGCTGCTACGCCAGGACAAAGCCGTCTCACCAACAAGAAAGATCCAGCCAGTGCGTCTCTTACTGTTTGGACTGCCGGCCCACTCACCGTTGGTGTATCCCATTACAACAATAGACGGCTGTCGCCAGAACATGAGGCCTCGCCGTGGGGTAGAGACAACATAGCGGAGTACTTGGATCGCAGGCTCGATGTGGAGGTGACGCGACCCTTAAGAGAACTGTGCTAGGAGATTGACGGTGCACGGAATGTGCGGACGCGATGTCGTCGCTGGGAACATTAGTGACCCAGTGACGCAAAAACACGTGGTCACGTCTACAGGCTAACCCACCACGGCTGGTTCAGAGGTCTTGAGCATTGTCTGACCATCGGGCGACATGGGTGAGGACGCTCTTGGCAAGATGGGCAGGTCCTCAGCGAATCGCCAGGACAGGGTCTAGACGTAGGCGGCTAGATGGACTTGCAGGATGCCTCTAGAGCAATCATGCTGAAGCTCCATGCCCAGAAAGACACGTACTGACCCAAAATCCTTCATCTGGTCGGCAGCATGCAACAGGTCCTTGACCCGCTAGATAGCAGCTGCGTCCGGCGATGCAATGAGTAGGTCGTTGACATAGACCTGGACTGCGACGAGGGTTTGACCTCGAGGAGTGATAAATAGAGCGGGGTCGGCAAAGCTGCGAACAAGGCCACCGCTGAGAAGCGTGCATCTGATCTCATGGTTCCAGTAGCGCGGTGACTGCTTCAGGCCATAGAACGCCTTCAGCAGCTTCCAGACCTTGCCGGAGCCATTGTCGAAGCCAAGAGGCTGCACCATGTAGAGCTCCTAACCCTCCAATGAGCCATGTAGAAAGGCGTTACTCTCATCCATCTCATGCACTTCCAATCCATGCTGGGAAACCAAGCTGGAAAACGCTCGGCTAGTGGAGAACCGACCAACCGGGGCAAATATGTGGTTATGATCAATCTCAGGGACCTGAGCAAACCCCTTGGCTGTGAGACGTGCCTTGTACTTGTCCAAGGATCTATCTCGCTTCCACTTTTGCCAAAGAACCCACTTGGCGCCGATGGCCGTACGGCCCAGGGGGAGGTCAACGAGCTCATAGACGTGATGTTGCCGAATGGCGGCAAGCTCGTCGGAGCATACAGTCTCCTATTGAGCGGCCTCAGCAGACACCGGAGCCTCACGTAGGGTGGCTGGGTCCTCTGGTCTCTCTATGGGGTGGACAATAAGGGTGTGCGTGTCCCATGCCCCAGGTGACATACACGTGAGCATGGTAGTGATGGCATATTGGTGCACCTGATGGAGCAAGGTATACCCCAAAGCCGACCTTGGATACTGGTCAATGATGACTAACCGTGTGGCTATGCAAAGTGCCTTGGTACCTTGGTCCCTGCTCACGTTTGTGGAAGT
The DNA here is from genome assembly GCA_023375785.1 of Penium margaritaceum. NCBI lineage: Eukaryota > Viridiplantae > Streptophyta > Zygnematophyceae > Desmidiales > Peniaceae > Penium > Penium margaritaceum. The sequence continues at coordinate 126,041 of SZWC01004425.1, forward strand.
GAGTTTGACAGAAGGCAAAGAGCCTCGTGGGATAACCTGGGGTCGCGGCGCGAGAGGACGTGGGGAGGCGGCCTGAGTGCTCATTGTTGGCCTTCGTCAAAGGCTCCCCTTGTACCACGTGTATAACGCGCCGACACGGGCGGGGTAGTCGGTCCTGAGGGGCTCGCAGACACAAATGAGGCAGTCGGCCCTGAGGGACTGGCAGGCACAGACGGGGCAGCCGGCCCTGAGGAGCTGGCATGCACGGACCGGGCAGCCGGCCCTGAGGGGCCGACATACACAGACGTGGCACACATCTCTAAAGGGTTGGCAGGCACAAACAGGGCAGCTGGCCCGGAGGGGCTTCCAGGCATGGATGTGGCACCCGGCCCTGAGGGGCTGGTGGAAAGAGACGGGGCAGCCGGCCCTGAGGGGTTGGTGGACACGGACGGGGCAGCCGACCCTGAGGGGCTTGTAGGCACATACGTGACAGCCAGCCTTGAGGGGCTGGCAGACACAGACGTGGCAGCCGGCTCGGAGGGGCGGACGGACATGGACGGGGTAGCCGGCCGTGAGGGGATGACGGACGCAAGCAGGACAGCCGGCCTTGAGGGGTTGGTAGACACGAACGGGGCAACCGGCCTTAAAGGACTGGCAGGAACGGAGGAGGCGGCTTGCGCAAAGGGACCCAGGACCGCAAATGATGAGACGCCTAGACGGGGATGGACGGAGGACGGACCCACCATTCCCCCACGAGACGGGAGGAAAGTCGACGCGTCGAACCGAATGAGGTCACGAGGAAAAAGATCCTCAAACAAAAGGGCGTCCTGGGACTCGTTGATACACTGCTGGGTGGGATCCCATAAATGCCATGTCTTAGACTGGCGCGAGACACCAAGAAAGGTGCATGGGCGACCGTGAGGCTCGAGCTTGCCACCCTGGTGTGGGGCAGGCAACCACACGACAAAAATGCATCCCCAGACGTGGGCCAGATAGAGGTCGGCCCTCTCTCCACACCAGTGTTGGTAGGGTGTGGACGAATGGGGAATGGATCTGTCAGAATCCGGTTTTAGACCCACGTCATGTAGGTCATGGCCTCGAAGTAGAAACCGTCAGAGAGACCAAAATCGACCCGCATGGTGTAGATGGTTTCAGCTATGGTGCGGTTCCATCGCTCAGAGACGCCGTTCTGGGCTGGCATGTAAGGCGCCAACATATCATGATATACGGCACGGGAGGTGAGGAAGAGCATGGTCTCCCCCAAAACCTCACGCCCGCAATCAAAACGGAAGCCACAGAAAGGACAACCACACTCGCGTTTTGCACGGACAAACCAATCCCAAATGGTGGGAGCAAAGTCACTCTTCTACCAAAGGCAAAAGACCCAATGATAGCAAGAGTAGTCGTCCGCAAGTGTCAGGATATAACGACCGTGTTCTCCAACTGACTCTGTCGGGAGGGGCCCCATGACATTGGAGTGGACCATGGCAGGTGGGGCGGTCACACAAGAGGCAGACATGGGGTAGGTAGAACGGTACATCTTCCCCTGAGCACAATCAACACACTCGGTGGGACATTGCAAAGGAAAGGAGGTTGGATCAAGTCCTATGGCAGGCGACGTGCAAAGCATGCTGTCAATGGTGGCAGAGTGGACGTGACAGAGGCGGCGATGCAGAAGACGTGTGCGCTGCCAAGACAGTGTGCTAGTAAAAAGCACGTGGCCAGTGTCGGCCGGTGAGGACAGGATAGAGGTAGAAGCGGAAAGACATGGTACATGCCACAAGTTGCCACGGGTGATGGCATGAAATACAACACGAACCGATGGACGCAATGACACAGTGTCCACACCACACGAGTGTAGAATGTCCATCCGCATGCAATCAAGGGCAGTGACAGACAAGTGGCTAGGCTTAAAGGTGGGGATGAAGAGTACATCAGTCACGAAGACATCGCCAGCAGGACCGCGTAAAAAAATGACGCCAACACCACGAATTGGTAAGACCTGACCAGAGCCCGTCCGAACCCCGGTGACATCAAAGAGAAGACCAAGGACACAGAAGGCCTTGCACGAGGTCGTCATGTAATGCGTGACCCCATAGTGGATGATCCAAGTCTTTGACGGATCCTGGACAGGTATGGCCACGTCGCTAAAGGTCACGTGGCAGTGGGCAAGCGACGTAGACACGGTGGACGGCGGTGTGAACCGGGTCTACCAGTCATCAAGCCAGGCGACATCATCACAAACAGGCGGGATAGGCATGATAGAGCATGGGTTGGAAGAAAGTACATGGCACGACCGCAATATGCACTCAGTCATGCAGGGTAGAGAGGAACGAGCAACGATGCAATTCACACTTCCCTTGGGAGGAGGGCAAGGAAGGCCGAGCTAGAGTGCGATGAATTGCTCAAACTGATGCTTGCAGGTGGAGGGTCCGACGGAGTAGACCGATTGCGGTGTAATGACGCTGGGGTCCAAAAAGGAGAAGGAAGAGACTGTTGGAGGTACCACTGATGGAGGAGCGGGCATTGACGGTTGCGAAAGATATTGCAATGGAGTCGTTGTGAGCGGCGTAGATGCAATCGGAGCAAAGAAAATCACTACAGCAGTGGCAAGGCAACGCTCACGCTAGTGACGCATGGTGGCGATGACGCGAGCCTCGTCAGCCGGGAGAGGACACATGTACCACCCATGTCTTGACTGGCCACAGTTGTGGCAGATAAGGCTGCCGCTACTGGATCCACTAGACTACTGCAGTGGGCCCTTGCCCTTCTTGCCCCTACGCTTCTTCTTGCCAGACAAGGAGGTGCCAGAAGATGCTACTGCTGCTAGGGCAGCAACAGCCACTGAGGCAACGGCAAGAGAGGCAAGGGACTCCATGCGATGGATGTGTAACTCCTGACTAGCCTCCTTGATGTGGAGGAAGAGCTCGTATGCCCAAGGCATGAGATAACTTTGCATAGCCATTGTGGCGACGACCTCATCGGAGTAGTGGACAAAGACGTTGGAGAAGGCGTTGGTGGCACCACACTGAGGGGTGACCCGATGTCTGTGAGGCGGCAGAAGATGTTCTCGGCATGCTGCCGTCTCGGTCTCCCCCATGCGGAGGAAGTTGAACACCCGGATCACGCTGCTGGTCTCGGCGTCACTGGACAGACGATGAGGGCGCATGAGTACTTGCCATACTGTTGCAGGATCAGGGAGTTTGCCAATGGTGAGGTCGCCGAGGAAGGGCTCGAGGGGGAGATGTGCAGCCAAAGGGGTAACAAGGACAAGGGCACGCATGACGTGACCGGCGTCATATACTTGATTGGCCTGGGTGGAGTCAAAGTGCATGAAATTGTAGGGCCACAAGCCCTCACCCTATGCCCAGATCTAGAGATTGAGCTCCTAGCTCTAGAACTGCTTGCCAGCCTGAAGTGGTAGCGATGGAGTTTTGAAGTCCTTCGCCCTGCAGTCGGCACCTAGAGTTGGGCCTAGGACTGACGTCACCATCTGTTGTTGGCGGCGGGTGTGTTGCTACGCCACGTAATGCGTGGCACAGGATACCACAGGGCTCGCGTACCTGGGTGGGACAAAAGGTGCTTGCTTACGGTGCTACCACTGTTGCGATGGCTACTAATGCTACTACTGCGGCTGCTACTACGGCAGCTTTGTCGGGAGCTGCAATGCCGCTAGCTATTGCGTCAGCGTTTCGAGCAACTGACGCAAAGCGGTGAGCAGATCTGTTCAGCCTACATGATTGACGACAGAGCCCACGGGTTGTTATTGCTGCTGTTGCTACTACTACTGTTGCCACTGCTACTCCTACTATGGCTACTATTGTTGCTGTTGTTGCTTATGTAGCAGCTCCCGCTACTGCTATTATTGCTCTTGCTATGGCTGTTGCTGTGGCAGTTGCTGCTAATGCTGCTACTTCTACAGTTGCTGCGGTTGCTGTTGCTACTACTGCTACGACTGCTACTGTGGCCGTTGCTACTATTGCTACTGCTGCTGCCACGGCTAATGCTGCTACTACTACGGTTGTTGCTCTTGTTCCTATTGCTGTTACAACGGTGGCAGTAGCTACTGCTAATAATGCTGCAACTGCTACAAATGCTGCAGTAAGGGGGGCCCTCCAACAGAGGAGAACCCCTCCCAATCATCTGCCATGGTGTCCTTTGTTTCCCCTCCTTTTTGTATGTTGCTGAAGTTAGCGTTGACGTCAGTAGTGACGTCAGCCTAGGATGGCTGATATCAGCATCTGCTGATGCGTTACCTTTAGGGTTGCTGTTGTAGACCATTTTTTGTTCTTGACGACAGTAGTGATGTCAGTAATGATATGAGTCAAGTACGGCTGAAGTGAGCAATGGTTGTTGTACTGTTGCTGAAGCCGCTACTGTGTCAGTTGTAGAACTACTACTGCTGTTGTTATTGCTACAACCGCTACTACTACTGGTGCTACTACTACTGCTACTGCTACTATTGCTACTGTAGTAAGCATTACTATTGCTACTGCTGCTACTACAATAGCTGCTACTACTATTGTTGTTGATGCTACTGCAGGTGCTACTACTGCTACTGCTACTACTGCTGCTCCTGGTGCTGCTACTACTGTTTTTGCAGCTACTACCACTGTTGCTGCTAAGCTGCTATGTGCTGTTGGTTCTAATGCAGCTCCAACCAGAGCTATAGTGGTTGTGGTGGCCGTTGCTGCTACAGCAAGGCCACTTGCGGGGATGGGGGATTTTTTTTCATGTTTATTTTTATTCCCGTTTGTCTCTGCTCTTAGCTTGTTGCAAGCTGTGAGCTGCGACCAACGACCTGGCTGCTTGCTGCTCACTACGAGCAATGAGCTCCCTGCTCGCTGTTTGCTTCTCATTGCAAGCTGCTGCTGTTGCTCTAGCTGGCTACTCTTGTTGCTCCCTACTACAGCTCATTGCTACGACTACTATACAATACTGTTGTTGCGGGCTGCTATTGCCGGCTACTGTTGCTGCTTGCTATAGGGAGGTGGTGTTGCTGGCTGCTACTTTTGTTGTTCGCTGTTGCTCGCTACTACAACTGCCGCGAGATGTTGCTGCTACATGCTGCTGCTGACTACTGCTCGTTGCTACCGCTATTACAGGCTACTGCTGCTACTTCTAGTTACTGCACCTGGATGATGTCACCATGTGCGTCGTCGCCAGCATGTGCCTGATGTGGTTTGGCGCTCACCTCCTCGCGTCACACATGGGGGTTAATGCTGCCGGAAAAATCAAGCAGCATTTCCCTTGGCCTGGTGGCCGTGGGAAAAAACATGACGCTTCCACCAGGCGGGTCAATGCTGCTCGGAAAAATCTGGCAGCATTTCCCATGCACAGGCGCGTATGGAGGTCCGCCGGCATCGTGAAGAACTTGCACGCCAGTTGTCTGCAGCAGGTGGTGCGCTCTAGCTCTCATACCAAGCTAGAAGTAATTCTAGTACACAGGTTAGGGCAGATGCGTTATTTATGCAACGTGCGGGCTTCCATGCTCGTTGCTTTGTCTGTTGCCCCCGAAGTCTGTCGCTGTAGAGTCCAAGTCCGAATGCACTAGGTCTGATACTCAAAGATGTGCGTGCCAATGTTAGCGCTTGAAAGCAGGTGAGAAATGGAAATGACTGATTAAGAACAAGAATGAGAAACAATGGGACACTCCTCTAAATTCTAGCTCCCCCCCAGCTCTGTAGAGCCAGTTGCTCAGTTTCTAAGCCAATATGAAAATAGACCTATTTCTGGCAGGCAGGGTTTTCTCGGTGAGCCCTGCCAGACAGCCAATAGCCCAAAGCCCAGGCGTCATCTGTTTTGCATGAAAACTAGACCACACCATGAAACGCACGCTACAAACGCAATCTTGTGGTCAGACTCAGCTAGAAAAAAAGCAGTGAGGAATTGTGGCTGCCTAAATCCATGCAGCGTCTACTCTAATCCCCTATACCAACAGTGCTAGAAAATCATGAAACTTGGACACAAGGCATGATATACTGCAGTCAAACACGGCACTCCATGTGTGCAGACATCATATGTAGCGGCAGTGCTGATGATGTGTACTGAGTGTGACCTCTCAGCTCACGTCCTTTTCAATGTAGACTCATGATGAGGCGAAGGTTATGGAAGCCTGGGAGAGCAGACGCGAGTGTGCCGAGTAGCCACCGGGCACACTCCAGTCATCACCACTCGTGTTGGCTTTCCTACTAGAGCCCCCACACCTTGTTAAAAAACAATTGACTTTGGTGTTAATGCGTGTTTGAACTGCGGTGGCTTGGTGACATAGTTTTGTCTTACCTGTGAACCGGTGGTAGGTTGGACTGGCATAGTTTACACTTAAACTTTTGGTTTGGGTTTTGTGGACTTGTGGGACTTAAGAGGGGTTCTCCCCTTGCACTTCGAGTGGGTACCGGTAAGCCCCATTTCGCCTACCGAAGGGTGGGCTTGGATAGCGAGCTCCGCCCACAAGCACTCTCCCTCGCTCCTTTTTTTTACTCTCGTGCTTCTCACACTCAACCGTTGTGACTGCCGTTGGTTCCATTTAAACCACATGGTTGAGCTGCACGTGGCCACGTGAGGGAAGAGGGGTGAAGCAATCTTCTTTTGGAATTGGAGCGGGTCATGTTGTGCATGAGAAGCACGGCAAAGTCCTGGAAGGGCTCGCCGATCTGCTACTACGCGGACCAGCAACGACAATAGCAATCGGGGGGGGGGAAGCAGCCACAACGTTGCTTCAACGACAGCGTCGGTGGCAGCAGTAGTGCCGCATTGGCTCAGCCGCATTGGCCAAGCCGAGGATCAGCGGCAGCAACAGCTGCATGGAGCAGCTACGGTAGCGTCAACGGTGTACAATAGCGTGCGGCAGGCGTAGCAAGAAGCAGCAGTAGCCGGCAACAGCCACAGTGATGGCTGCCTTGCTACGGCTGCAACAGTGGGGAGCAGCCGCATTGGCTCAGTCCCAGTTGAGCAATGCCGCCGGCAGTAGCACAGAGCAGCAGCTGTTGCGGCCGCGGCGTGTAATAGTGTGTAGTAGTAGCAGTCAGCAATTGCAACGGTGTGCACATACGCAACAGCACCCACGGCTGTTCAGTTGTGGCAGGGGTGTGGCAATGGGTTGTAGTAGCAGCCAGCCACAAATACAAGAAATTGCATCGTAGCAACAGTGATGATGGCAACAGCAACAGTAGCAACAGCTATTAAATTATCTTTGGTATACCCCTTCCCCTTGTGGCTTGGCTCCCCTCTGTTCTTGGGATGGGTGGGGGTGGTTCAAGTACCCATAGGTTGTCTTCTAGCCCCTCCCAGAGTTCCCACGCTCACTGGGGCGGGGGAAACGTTGCCAATTTTTTCAGTAGCATATGGGGGGGTTCCACCGGCTGCTTTTAGGCTAAAAAAGGCCTTGTGACATTTCCCACGCCCACTAGGGCAGGGGAAACTCTGCCAAAATTGTTCGGTAGCATGAGGGGATCCATCAACATTGGACTTCAGGCGAAAAAAGGCCTCGTCATACTTTTCACGCCCACCGGGGCGGGATGAACGCTGCTGAAATTCTCTGGCAACGTTCACCACCCAATGTCAGTGTTAGTAACTGTGGTGCACACTTGTGGCACCCCATTGATTTCCATGACGAAGGACATACCTGTTGGAGTCGGCAGTGCCAGCTCCACTATGGACACTAGTGTTGCCACCACCAGTGTAGTTGGCGCCACACCGGGCACGACGCGAGACGAATCCCCATCCAGTCACTGCTCGTTGGCTCGCGATCTACACGAGGTACGCAAGCAGCAGGCCCAACAGGCTGAACAGAAGACCAAGCAGATGGATGACTTGTTCAAATTGTTTTGTGATGAAGTCCAGCCACAATAATAGCAACAGTAGCAATAACGGCGACTGCATCAACAGCTGGAGCAACAGCAAAAGATGCTCTGTGATGCACTACGTAAGGGGAAAATGACTTTTGAGAGTGCAGTTGAAGCTGATGTCGATGCAGCATTAGGAGCGTTTGATGCCGATTCGTCCGGCAACCTTCCAGAGTCGGACTCAGACGCAAGTGACGAGGAAGACATATTACGCCTACACCTTGCATAACTGGAAAAACTGCATCGAACCCGCTCAAGGCACAAGGGAGCACCAATCGGTGAAGTGAGCCCTAGCAAAATTCTCAAGACAACCACAGACCCGGCTTCCCTAAAGGATCACTTGCTTCACATGAGTCTGGTGCTAGAAGAAGGTCCCTCATCTCCGTTGCCAGTGCAGGTTGTCCCGGCACTTATGACGACGACAAAGCCACCCAAGTGGTTTGAGACCGAATCCCCCACCTAGCAGAAGGAGGAAAGCTACACCCCTTGGGAGCCGAGTATAAGTATGTGGGCAGTCAGTGAAGGGGTGTACCCATACTACACTTTCCAGTACCAGAATATAAACCCCTTGCGGGCGGTAACCACCGCCCGTGCCGCCTACGATCTCTTGAATGCCGTCCCCGAGGAGTACACCCTCGACTTTGAACCCTTTCTTGGTGATCCTCGCACCAGAGCTAGAGCTGACCCGCTCAAGGCGTGGATGTTGGCAACCACCCTTTCCGAAGGCACTACCATGGCGACGACATCAAAGCGGTTGTGAGACTTCAACGCCAGGGTGGACATGAGACGCCAGCCGATTACTGGTGGCGAGCGATGCAACTATACAAGGCCCTTGGGAAGAATGGGCTGGGCCAACTCATGGCGTTCAATACCATCATAATTGGTGTTGGGCGCGAATATGCCAAGACCTTTGACAAATTCAGCCTGAGAGGCCTTCAGGAGATGGCCGATAGAGGCGCATTCCGTCATGGGCCACAAAGCACTTCCTACACGTGACAGGAGAGGGAGCCGCAAATGACTTGCGTCATGGCGCGTCAACCGCAGCCGTCACAACAGTCCAGACATCACGCACCATCCCCCCTTCCTCCCTCTCGTCGTCACTACCGAAGACTACAACCGCAACAGTAGTTGGCTCCATTGCACCTGTTCAAGGGACGAAGGGAAAGAACAACAGGAGGGGTAGCAAGGTGTCCAAGGAGCAGGCAAAGCCGACTTGGCAATGATAGTGGGAGTGCTATAACTACAGGGGAGGGCACCGCTATACAGAGTGCAAGCTCTCCAAGAACTGGACAAAGATTGCAAAAGGACTACAACAGGCGTTTGAGTAGCGTGATTGCACCTTCACACATACCACAGTATCGACCTCCAGGAGCTGATGCAGTCGAGGACAATGCCATCAACCTGATACCTCTTGAGCGATAGCTTGCGATCCAGGCTCGTGACATCGTTGAGCTCTGCCACCTTCTCCGTCTCACAACTCAGGGAGGTGCGAGTGCATTGACTAAGTAGAGGTGTTCCATTGTTGAGTCTGTCGAGTCCGTGACGTGTAGTTATGATGGTGGAGGTGGGACACTGTGCGCCATTGAGTCTGTGGAGTCGTTTGTCTCACGTGATGATGCTAGTATGTCTGCTGTCTTCGCCATAGTATGTGCAGGTCACGAAAACCTGACTTGGCTTGATGAGTCGTACGCACTTGTTGCGTGTGCGACCTGGCAATCATCTACTGAGTCACCTCTGCCCACCATTTGTACTGTTGGCAGTTGTTCAGTCGCGTCACCTGAGCGTGTGACGATTCCACTGGATCCTAGATTCGGGTACCACCCATCACATGACATGTTGTTGTAGTGACTTTGTCGTTCTTGGTCCTCTTGGCTCTTTGAAGTCTATGCGTACGGTTTTTGGGCATGAGGTTCCTGTTCAGGGTGAAGGTGTGGTGCAATTTCATGGACCCTGTGGTCCATTTTACATTTTAAACGTGATGTATGTGCCTGGCCTCGAACTCAGCTTGCTGTCTGGACGTGCTTGTACGTGGATGGGTTTTAGTGTAGCATTTACAGGTGAGGATGCCACTATCTCCGTTTGTGCCACTACTAAAGTGGTGCTGCGTGGCAAGGTAGTAGGGGACTTGTACCAAGTCTCCAATTGCCCCACGACGACCACCGTCACTACATCCCCCAGTGCACGAGTGTTTCTGACAGGCACGCTGTCGCCGAAGGCATCATCGTCTGTTACATAGACGCTTGTGCCACGTCCATTTGGATGCTGTAGATCGTCTGATTTGCACCCAACCTGCGCTCGGTCTTGACGTTGCGTCCTTTGAGGCGCTGCCCAAGACCGATTGCCTGCAATGCGCACAAGGCAAGATGCACCGTGCCACATACCCCTTGTCCGACTCACGGGCCCTTTAGCCATTTGAGCTGGTCCAAGACCGATGTTTGTAATGCGCGTAAGGAAAAATGCACCATGCCACTGACCCTCTGTCCAACTCACGGGCTCTCAAGCCCCTCGAGCTGGTTCACTGTGATCTCCTGAGACCCCTACCTATGGAGTTTCAGGGTGACAAGGGGCGTTACGTCCTGATGATAACGGACGACTTCACTCGCGTGCGGGGCATCTTCAGTCTGTACCTAAAAAGTGATGTTACACTTGTTATGCGTACATGGCTTGTCATGGCCAAATTCCAGTCCGGCCGTACCCTCCAAAGTTTTTGTTTTGATCGGGGCACTGAATACATGGGGGATCTGGATCGCTACTTTGCCGAAGAGGGTGTGTTTCACAACCTCTCAGCCCTAGCCACGCCACAAAAAAATGGTGTGTCTGAGCATTGGAACCGCACCATGGAGAATGCAATTCGCTCCATGCGGGGAGACAGCAGCATGCCTGAAGCGTTTGCCTTCAAGGGCATGGCCTACATGACATGGGTCTGGAACAGGATCCCTCACGGCCCCCTCCTGAACACACACACATTGTACCAACTGTGGTACGGACATCGCGCCGACCTCCGGCTTGCGCACTTGTGGGGGTCCCTTGCCTACGTCTGGTTCACACCAAAACAATAAAGGTCCAAATTCTCCCCTAGAGGCCGCGTATGCATGTTTGTAGGCGTGGCTTCACGCTCCAAGGCATGGCGGTTTTAGGACCCCAGTTGGAGACGCATTGTCGAGTCTCTAGACACCTTATTCTTCGAGCGTCTCTCCTTCATCGATCCACCCGCCGGTGGCACCCCGCAGTCGCATTCTCTTGGGTGTGGTACTATTCCGCGTACAAGGGAGGGTGGGCTGACCGATGGTGCTGTCCTCGTCAGCATCGGTGCCACTGGTCTGTCCCACCCACTAGCTTACTTGCCAGCGTCATCTATGCAGCTCAGGTTAACCGAGTCGCCTGTCCTACGTGCATCCACCGTACCTCCAGCATCAGTTACAATACAGGAGTCTATGTCATCTGTAGCGTCACCTGTGCTATCCCTCTCCCCAGCACCTGTGTCACCAGCACAGTCACCGGTATCACTTGCGTTGCCTACACCACCTACGCAGTTTATGTCACCAGTCGCATCGCCTGCATCGTCCTCATCTTCTGTCTGCTCAGTCGATGCGCCGGCATCACCTGGCACATTGCCACTCGTGTCTGTTTCGGACGAGTGTCCACCACCTGCCCTAGCTGTACCATCATGAGAACCATGCCGCCGAGGTGAGGGTGGACGCCTCCACCCGCGTCCTACTCGTAGAGTGCGGAGCGGCGACCCTAGCATGAGGGCCTTGGGCCTCAGTGCATAGGGGCTCACTGAAGTCCACCCGGCTGCGATATAGGCCTCGCTCTCCTTGCTCACACGCGTCAACTTTCAGTGGACTCCGCAAAGTCCACCGTCACCGTTGGCCCCCCGTCTTTGGCCAATGTCTTGGCTACGCACGGTGGAGATGCTGTGGCCCTAGACACCAGCGTGGTGGGAGTAACGCCGGATCCCAACACACTGCGTCAGGCTTAGGCTGGACCCGATGCAGCACTCTGGCGTGCAGCATGTGAGGCTAAGCCGGCGGTTATCAAGGAACATGGGATTTACGATCTTGTAGACCTGCCGCACGGACAAAAGGCTGTCTCAGGCCAAGTGGATCTTGTTGAAAAAGCTGAAGCCGGACAGCACAGTTGATCGGTACAAAGCACGACCGACTGCAAAGGGATTCTCTCAGGTGGAAGGGATCGAATTCACTGAGACCTTCGCACCAGTTGGACGCACGACCACGGTCTTGGGTCTGCTGTCCTAGGTGGCCCAACATGACTGGGAACTCCACTAGATGTACGTCAACAACACTTTCCTACATGGAAAACTGGAAGAAGAGATCTGTATGGTCCAACCCCCAGGGTTCGAGGATGGCAACAGCCGCTTGTACCAACTCCGAAAAATGATGTATGGCCTCAAGCAGTCACCTCGGTGTTGGAATAAGGATTTCACCGACACACTCTTGCAAACGGGCTATGTCCAGAGCGCGGCGGGCCCATCACTTTTCTTGTCCCAGACCACGGCTACCTTTTTGGCCATTCCGGTCTATGTCAATGACCTTCTCATCGCCTAACCTGACCTGAAGGTCGTCGAGAGAGCCAAGGGCATGCTACAATCGACGTATAAACTGAATGATCTGAGAGAAGCCGCAGTTTTTTTGGGCATGCAAATTATCCGTGATCACGCTTGTCAGACGCTCCTGATCCATCAGGAGCGATACGACCGCACTCTGGGGGAGCATTTTGTCGAGCTGCTCAGCAACGTACGCATATCGTCCACTCCGATCACCCCAGACGGAAAGGATGCCCTGAAGGTTGATGATCCAACAAAGCTGGGAGAACTGGTTGATGTGACTTTATACATGCGAGTCATTGGCTCACTCATGTACCTTGCCACGACGACACGGCCAGGCATCACCTTCACAGTCAACCTGCTCGCACAGTTCTCACAGGCACCGCGTAGACGGGTCCTGAAGGCCGCACTATGGTGCGTGTGATACGTCGTTTCCACTGCCCGCATGGGACTTCACTACCAAGGGCAGGCCTTGGTGGTCCTTGACGGATACACAGACAGTGACTGGGCGTGGAGTCCGAATGGCAAGAGTGCCACTGGCTAAATTTTCCTCATTGGGGGAACAGCTGTCTCATGGCGCACTGGCAAGTAGGGTTGCATCACTCGTAGCACTCCAGAAGCAAAGTAGGTGGCCATGGGGGATGACGCGACCGAGAGTGTGTGGTTGGAGCGTCTATTGCGTGAGCTAGGTCAGTCCATGCCTCCCGTTGTGCTTCGGAGTGACAATGAGAGCGCTAAGGCCATCACAGAAAACTCCAGCATGTTCCATGCACGCACAAAGAACTTCAACGTTGATTACCACTACATCCAAAACCTGGTAGATCAAGGTGAGATTCAAGTCGTGTGGGTCGGCACTGACTCGCAGCGTGCTGATTTCCTAACAAAGGCCATGAGCCATATGAAGTTTCCAGCGGCGGCTCGTTCTGTGGGATTTCACCGTGCCTGTACTATGGACTGATCTCTGTCCTTGAGCTGCACTCATGGTTGCCTATTCATCGTTGCTCTTTTGCCGTCGTTTGCGTCACTGCTGCTAAGTGTGTGGACCTGTTCGCCGTGTGTTCATGGGGGAGTGATGTTGCGTACTCAGTATGACCTCTCGGCTCATGTCCTTTGCTGTGCAGACTCCTGATGAGGTGGAGGTTACCGTAGCCTAGGGGAGCAGACGCGAGTCCGCCGAGCAGCCACCGGGCACACTTCGACCATCACCACTGGTTTTCCTCTTGGAGCGCCCATACCTTGGTAAAAAACAATTGACTTTGGTGCTAATGCGTGTTGTTGACTATGGTAGCTTGGTGACATAGTTTTGTTTCACCTGTGAACCGGTGGTAGGTTGGACTAATATAATTTAGACTTGAACTTTAGGTTTCGGTTTTGTGGACTTGTGGGACTTCAGAGGGGTTATCCCTTTGCACTTGGAGTGGGCACCGGTGAGCCCCACTTTGCCTGCCGACGGGTGGGCTCGCATAGCGAGCTCCACCCGCGAGCACTCTCCCTCGCTCTTCTTTTTTTTTTTTTCGTGCTTCCCACACTCGACCGTTGTGACTGCCGTCGGTTCCATTCAAACCGCACAATTGAGTTGCACATGGCCTTATGAGGGAAGAGGGGTGAAGCAATCTTGTTTAGTGCCTGCCAATTGCACGACTGCCGAGGAGGTCTGCCGATGGAGTTGAGAACGTTGGAGGGAGGAGGCTCCAGCAAATTGCGTGTGGGCTCCAGCGTGCGTCGGCTTCACCGGACGACACTCCAAGAGCGTCGCGTGTCGTCGTCTGTCATCTGCACGCGGTTGTACAGAAGCTGGAAGGACACAACAGAGTACAAGTGAGAGATGTGTGAAGAAATCTCTCTCTCTCTCTCTCTCTCTGTGTGTGTGTGTGTGTGTGTGTGTGTGTGTGTGTGTGTGTGTGTGTCTGTGTGTGTGTGTGTGTGTGTGTGTGTGTGTGTGTGTGTGTG